>CAUYLG010020020.1:0-123299 GCA_963573385.1 Cacajao melanocephalus
TGTACACCCTGTCTTTTCTTGCTTCTGTGCTAGCTCAAAGAATCCTCCCATAATTATCTTAAGAGCACACGTCTGTCAGCTCCCACTGCACTGGCTTACAGCATCCTTCTATTAGAAATCCTTTGAAGTCTCCAGCCCCCAGATATGAAGTGTTGCACACGACCCCTGCTGCATACAGCCCACCTCCTTACCTCGGTGACCTAATGGGGGTGGACCCCTTTTCTGTACACGACCCTCTACTACTGCGCACTGCCTACCTCTCTGCCCAGGTGACATAATGGGGTGGCCCCCTCACTTGTGACTCACGCAATTATGTATGCCCTATCACTAAGCTTATAGATGATGACCTCACTCACAACCCTGCCTTCTGCTTGTACTTAATAGATACAGATACTTCTGGGCATTCGGGGCATCGCCTGTCTCCGCTCACAGGTGGTGTGGCCCCCCAAGGCCAGATGCTCTTCACCAGCTCTTCAGTGTCCTGTCTCTTTACTTCTTGGTTCCTGCACCTCAGCACAGCATAAGGGACACCCCACGACCCTGTAGGGCCCAACAGCCCTACATTTGGGAACACTTTCATTTAACTAGGGTGGCCATATGTCCCAATTTGTCTGGGGACAATGCCAGTTAAGACCCGATATCCCAGTGTAATTATGTTTATTTTCTCTGTGCCTATGTGTATCCAAGTGTAATTATTGTTTTCTTGGTTTTTTTCTCTCTCTTTCTTTTTTTGAGATGGAGTCTTTCTCTGTTGCCCAGGCTGGAGTGCAATGGCACATCTTGGCTCACTGTAACCTCTGTTGCCTCCTGGGTTCAAGCAATTCTCTGCCTCACCTCCTGAGTAGCTAGGATTACAGGCACACGTCACCTCGCCTGGCTAATTTTTGTATTTTTAGTAGAGACGGTGTTTCACCATGTTGGCCAGGCTGGTCTCAAACTCCTAACCTCATGATCTGCCTGCCTTGGACTCCCAAAGTTCTAGGATTACAGGTGTGAGCCACAGTGTCTGGCCAGTTTTTGTATTTTTAGTAGATAGGAGTTTCGCCATGTTGACCAGGTTGGTCTCAAACTCCTGACCTCAGGCAGTCTGCCCGACTCAGTCTCCCAAAGCACTGGGATTACAGGCATGAACCACTGTGCCCAGACTAAGTTTTGTATTTTTAGTAGAGACAGGGTTTCACCATGTTGGCCAGGCTAGTCTCAAACTCCTGACTTCAAGTGCTCCACCCACCTTGGCCTCCCAAAGTGCTGGGATTCCAGGCGTGAGTCACTGTGCCTGGTTTATTTTTAATTTATTTTTAATTTTTGTGTCTCCCTATGTTGCCCAGGCTGGTCTTGAAATCCTGGCCTCAAGTAATTCTCCCACCTCGGCCTTCCAAAGCACTAGGGTGGCAGGAGTGAACCACATCTCTTAAAAAAGAATATGGCCAGTCTATTCTTTTTTAAGAGATGGGGTCTCACTATGTTGCCCAGGCTGGAGTGCAGTGGTTCACAGATGCAATCCTACTACTGATCAGCATGGGAGTTTTGGCCAGCTCTGTTTCTTACCTAGGCCAGTTCACCTCTCTTAGACAACCAAATGGTCCCCAGTTCTTGAGAGGTCGCTGTATGAATGCTAAACTTGGTGCTGACACCAGATCAGGATACAGCCTAGAAATCCTTGGCTTGAGCAATCCCCCTGCCTCAGCCTCCCTCAGCCTCTGGAGTAGCTGGGACTACAGATGCATGCCACAGCACCTGGCTGCTTAAGTTCTTCATAAATTTAGTGTAGCCTAAGTGTAGAGTGTTCATAAAGTCTGCAGTAGTGTACAGTAATGTCCTAGGCCTTCACATTCACTCACCACTCACTGAATGACTCACCCACAGCAAATTCCAGTCCTGCAAGCTCCATTCATGTTAAGTGGCCTATATAGGTGTACCATTTTTTAATCCTTTATGCCATATTTTTACTGTACCTTTTCTATGTTTAGATACACAAATACCATTGTGCTACAACTGCCTACGGTGTGCAGTACGGTGCTGCTCAGGTTTGTAGCCTAGGAACAGCAGGCTAGACAGTCTAACCTAGGTGTGCTGTAGGCTGTACCAGCTAGGTGTGTGTAAGGACACCCTATAGTGTTTGCGCAACAGTGTATTTCTCAGAACATGTCGCTGCCATAACGGGGTGATGGCTGAACTTCCAGAGAGGCCTCCCTCTCCAGGGAGCCATAGCTCCCTTTGTCTCTTCTTTTTTTTTTTTTGAGACAGAGTTTCACTCTTGCTGCCAGGTTGGAGTGCAATGCTGCAATCTTGGCTCACCAAAACCTCCACCTCCCGGGTTCTAGTGATTCTCCTGCCTCAGCCTCCCACGTAGCTGGGATTACAAGCATGCACCACCACGCCCAGCTAATTTTGTATTTTTAGTAGAGATGGAGTTTCTCCATGTTGGTCAGGATGGTCTCAAACTCTCGACCTCAGGTGATTCATCTGCCTCGGCCTCCCAAAGTGCTGGGATTACAGGCGTGAGCCACTGTGCCCGGTGCTCCCTTCGTCTCTTTCCCAGTTGCTCCACTCAGTTTACCATTTCCTCCTGGTGCCTGAAAATGTCTGAGTTTGTGAACTCAGCTCTAAATTTCCCTTCCTGTCTTTGTTGCCTATTGTTCATGCTGGAATGGAATGAAAAGACCTTGAAGGAAAGCCTACCAGCCCCTCAGGTTGGCTTTGTAAGGCGGATCACCACGGGTAAGACAGGCCTGGCCCTAAGGCTCAAACCACCCTATTTGCAAAGAAGTCAGTGATATTAGCTAACCTTTACTAAGTAAGGCCTACCTGCCAGTCACTATTCTAGGCATTTTCCTGCTGGCAAGCTTAAGGGGAAGGTGCTTTGATTAGCCCCATTTTATAGGTGAAGAAAGTGGCTGGCTGGGCATGGTGGCTCATGCCTGTAATCCCAACACTTTGGGAGGCTGAGGCAGCAGATCATGAGGTCAAGAAATCGAGACCATCCTGGCCAACACAGTGAAACCCCATCTCTACTAAAAATACAAAAATTAGCCGGGTGTGGTGGCCCGCGCCTGTAGTCCCAGCTACTCGGGAGGCTGAGGCAGGAGAATGGCTTGAACCTGGGAGGCGGAGGTTGCAGTGAGCCGAGATTGCGCCACCGCAGCACTCCAGCCCAGGTGACAGAGCGAGACTCCATCTCAAAAAAAAAAAAAAAAAGAAAGTGGCATAGAGAGGTTGCCTTGCCTAAGGTCATCTGAATAATAATATTTTCAAAACAATTGCTTTTTATTTTCTGATTATGGAAGTAATTGTTCATTAAAGAAAAGTTGGAAAGTACAGAAAAATAAAGACATACATTTGCAAAATTACAAAATAAAACAAGTCATCTCAATTTCCACCCTGAAATATAATCCCATATTTAATAAGCGTTGTGCCAGGTCTGTTTTGTTTTTTTTTTTTCCTGAGTATATATATTTCTAAACACAGCTGGGATCATTTGGCAATCTGTTTTGTACTCAGCCCTAAATTTCCCTTCCTGTCTTTTGCCCATTGTTCATGCTGGCATGGAATGGAAAAGCCTTGAAGGAAAGCCTGCCAGCCCCTCAGGTTGGCTTTGCAAGGGGGATCACCACAGGTAAGAGAGACCTGGCCCTAAGGCTCAAACCACCCTATTTGCAAAAAGTCAGTGATATTAGCTAACCTGATTTTTAAAGTGTCTTCTATTTTCCCATGGCATGTTCTGCTCTTTTACATTACTATTATTATTTTTTAAATTAGAGATGTGGTCTTGCTATGTGTCTGCCCAGGCTGGTCTTGAACTCCTGGGTTCAAGTGATCCTGCCACCTCAGCCTCCCGAGTAGCTGAGACTACAGGCATCCAGCACTCCACCCAGCTTTTTTTACATCGTTTTTAAATGGTTGCAAAGTCTTATATTACATATATGTACTGTGATGAATTTTGTTCTTAACTGATTCCCTATTGTTGAACATTTATGTAACTTCCAAGCTGTTATTATTAACCAGCATGCCAATTTTCGATGAGAAGTGTATCTGGCAAGTAAATAAGACTATTCTGCAAGTTGATCACACATCTTTTCCCCATGAGAAAGGATGTAGAAAATCTAATTGTATCACAGAATTCAAAAAAGGGGCATTGATTGATCCTAGTAGCTGGAATCAGGAAGCTACATGACAGCCTGTTAATAAGTGGACATATGTTCCGATAACATTATCTACATTGCAGTCTTCCAGATTACATCAAAGACAATGCCCTAATCATGTCAAGGTCTCCTCCTCCACACCGTTAGAGATAGCTTGAGCTGAATGGGTTTGCTGGCGATTAATCTTCTCTCTCCTGCCACTCTCAGAGTCCTGGGTGCCCTTCAGCACCATCCCCATGGACTGACACCTACACATCTTACATACTTGTCCTTTGTGTGTACACACTACCTTGTAATCTTTTCCCCCATAACTCACACCTCATTTCGTTGTGTGGAACGAATCCATATCTTTGTACCATTTCAGTATTCAACTGATAAACTGTAGCAGCTTTATACACTATTCGATGAATGTATAGATTGGTAGGAACCTGTTAAGTATTCTTTTTTCTTGGAGGCATTGGCAAAATGATTTAATATATGTCAGTGTTTTTGTTTTGTTTTGTTTTTGTTTTTTTGAGTTGGAGTCTCGCTCTGTCGCCTAGGCTGGAGTGCCATGGCACAATCTCAGCTCACTGCAACCTCCGTCTCCCGGGTTCAAGTGATTCTCCTGCCTGGAGTAGGTAAGATTACAGGCGCCCGCCACCATGCCTGGTTAACTTTTGGATTTTTAGTAGAGACGAGGTTTCATTATATTGGCCAGGCTGGTCTCTTGGCCAGGCTGGTCTTGAACTCCTGATCTTGTGATCCGCCCTTTGGGATTCAAAGTGCTGGGATTACAGGCATGAGCTACTGCGCCCGGCCTGTGTATTATTATCTTTTTTAATCAAGCTGACTTTGCAGACCTGGGCAGACTTTTTTCTCGCATATCTAATATGTGCCAGATAAGCTGGATACTGTTCTAAGATGCTTGGGATCATCAGTGAACAAAAAAAAAAAACACACAAAAATCCCTCCCCTCACGAGTTTAAGTTCTAGAGGGTGGGCACTGTTGGGTGTCACTGTGTGGTATCAATGTACTGGCATTCGCTTAGCCATAATCTTATTTCAGTTTCGGTGAGTTCTGCCAGTTTGAATTGTGGCATAGACATTTTAACTTAGCTATATTTACAAGATAGCTTAAATCACGTGGTTTTTTTCTTAAATAACTTTTCTGGCTGGGTAGGGTGGCTCCTGCCTGTAATCCTAGCATGCAGGGAGGACAGGCAGGAGGATCACTTAGCCCAGGAGTTTGAGACCAGCCTGGGTAACATAGTGAGACCTCATCTCTATTAAAAATCAAAAAAATTGCAACTTCATTAGAAAACACGAACCAGAAAAAAAAAATCAAAAAAATTAGCCAGGTGTGGTGATATATATCTTAGTCCCAGCTACTTAGGAAGTTGAGGGGAGAGCATTGCCTGAGCCCAGGAGATTGAGGCTGCACTGAGCTATAATTACACCACTGCACTTCAGCCTGGGCCACCTCAAAAGATCTGGTCTTGAAAATAAAATAAATGGCCAGTCAAGGTGGCTCATGCCTGTAATCCCAGCACCTTGGGCAGCCGAGGTGGGTGGATCACTTGAGGTTGGGAGTTCGAGACCATCCTGACCAACACGGAGAAACCCTGTCTCTTCTAAAAATATAAAATCAGCTGGGTGTGGTGGCACATGCCTGTAATCCCAGCTACTCAGGAGGCCAAGGGAGGAAAATCGCTTGAACCTGGGAGGTGGAGGTGCGGTGAGCTGAGGTCGTGCCATTGCACTCCAGCCTGGGCAACAAGAGTGAAACTCCATCTCAAAATATAGATAAATGGCTGGGTGCTGTGGCTCACACCTGTAATCCCAGCACTTTGGGAGGCCAAGGTGGGTGGATCGTGAAGTCAGGAGATTGAGACCATCCTGGCCAACATGGTGAAACCTTGTCTCTATTTAAAAAATAAAATAAAATAAATAAAAATAAATATTCTTTTTTTCTTTTCTTTTCTTTTTTTTTTTTTTTTTGAGATGGAGTTTTGCTCTTGTTGCTCAAGCCGGAGTGCAATGATGTGATCTCAGCTCACTGCAACCTCTGCCTCCCGGGTTCAAGCAAATCTCCTGCCTCAGGCTCCCCAGTAGCTGGGGTTACAGGTGCATGCCACCACACCCAGCCAAAATTTTCTACTTATGTATGAAGGGTGTGGAGAGTAGAGTAAGAAGACAAGAAGAAAAGGAAACGAACACAACAAGATACTACAGTTTTCTTAGATATAAGTGTGTTGGTTCAGTGGCTCATTTGCCTGTAATCCCAACACTTTGGGAAGCTGAGACAGACAAACCACTTGAGGCCAGTTCAAGGCAAACCTTGGCAACATAGCAAGACTTCATCTCTACAAAATATTTTACAAACTAGCCAGGCATGGTAGTACTCCTATAGTCCCCACTACTCAGGAGGCTGAGTCTGAGGGATGGCTTGAGCCCAGGAGTTGGAGGTTACAGTGAGCTATGACTGAGCCACTGCACTCCAGCCTGGGCAATAGAATGAGACCTTGTCTCTAAAAAAATAAATAGGCCCGGCGAGGTGGCTCATTCCTGTAATCCCTTTGGCAAGCCAAAGTGGGCAGATCACAAGGTCAAGAGATTGAGACCATCCTGGCCAACATGGTGAAACTCTGTCACTACTAAAAATACAAAAAAATTAGCTGGACATGGTGGTGCTGCCTGTAGTCCCAGCTACTCAGGAGGCTGAGGGACGAGAATCGCTTGAATCCAGGAGGCGGAGGTTGCAGTGAGCTGAGATTGTGCCACTGCACTCCAGCCTGGCAATAGAGCGAGACTCTGTCTCAAAAATAAAATAAATAAATAAATAAATAAATAAATAAACATCATTTCTCTTTTTCACTCAGTACTGTATTTTTTAAAACTTTTTTAAATTTAGAGATGGACATCTCACTCTGTTGCTCAAGCTGGTCTTGAACTTCTGGCCTCAAGTGATCCTCCTGCCTCAGCCTCCCAATTTGCTCGGATCACAAGCATGAACTGCTGCACCTGGCCAAGTACTTCATCTTTAAGATCTGTCCCACAGAACTTAATTTAGAACATTTCCCCATCATCTCCAAAATAAGTCAGGTACCCTCTACTCCCCTCTCCCTAATCCTGGAAACCACTAATTTACTGCCTGTCTCTACCGTTTTGCCTTCTAGACATTTTCACAGTATATGGCTTTTTGGGTCTTGCTCTGTCACCCAGGCTGGAGTGCAATGGTACGATCATGGCTCACTGCAGCCTTGGACTACTGGGTTCAAGCAATCTGCCTGCCTCAGCCTTTCAAGTGGCTTGAGATTACAGGTGTGCACCACCAAGCCCAGTTGTTCCTTATTAGTTTTAAACATTTCACTTTGCCCTCCCCAGCATTGAGTATCTTGTCCAAAGTATCTACATTGAACAGAAATCCTTAATACTGATAAAGTAAAATTCAGTTATGTTTCTTTTTTTTTCTTTTTCTTTCTTTCTTTCTTTCTTTTTTTTTTTTTTTTTTTTTGAGACAGAAACTTGCTCTTTCACCCAGGCTGGAGTGCAGTGGCCAGATTTCAGCTCACTGCAACCTCTGCCTCCCAGGTTCAAGCGATTCTCCTGCCTCGCCCTCCCGAGTAGCTGGAATTACAGGTGCCTGCCACAACACCTGGCTAACTTTTTGTATTTTTTGTAGAGATGGGGTTTTACCGTGTTGGCCAGGCTAGTGTCAAGCACCTGACCTCAGGCAATCCACCCACTTCGGCCTCCCAAGGTGCTGGGATTACAGGCGTGAGCCACTGCGCCCGGCTCAGTTATGTTTCTTTTTCTTATGATCTGTACTTTTGCATTTCTGGTTAAGATCTCTTTTAGGTGATAAAAATATTAATCCTTTTTGTTTTTTGAGACAGAGCCTACTCTGTTGCCCAGGCTGGAATGCAGTAGCATGATCATGGCTCACTGTAGCTTCAGCCTCCTGGGCTCAAGCAGTCCCCCACCTCGGCCTCCTTAGTAGATGGGACTTACAGGCACTACAGGCACATGCCATCATGCCTGGCTAATTTTTTTTTTTTTTTTTGAGACAGAGTCTCGCTCTGTCACCCAGGCTAGAGTGCAGTGGTGCGATCATGGCTCACTGCAACCTCCAACCCCAGGGTTGTAGCAATTCTCCTACCTCAGCCTCCTGAGTAGCTGGGATTACAGGTGCCCACCACCATGCCCAGCTATTTCTTTTTTTTTTGTATTTTTACAAAATACAAATAAAGACAGAGTTTCACCATGTTGGCCAGGCTGATCTCGAACTCTTGACCTCAGGTGATCCACCTGCTCAGCCTTCCAAAGTGTTGGGATTACAGGCAAGAGCCGCTGCGCTGATTTTTTTTTTTTTAGTTTTGTTATTGTCTGTCAACTCATACCTAACAAGCCAACTTTTGTATCCTTTGTAGAGATAGGGTTTTGCCATGTCACCCAGACTGGTCTCAAGAGCTCAAGTGATCCACCTGCCTTTGCCTCCTAAAGTGTTGGGATTACAGGCATGAGCCACCACATCCAGCCCAAAATATTATTCTTTATTTTTTCCTACATTTAAGTTTTTAATCCAGCCGGTTTCCTCTTGTACATAGTGCTGGGTAGGATTCAGTTTTGTGGTTTCTTTTTGAGATGGGGTTTTGCTCTTGTTGCCCAAGCTGGAGTGCAATGGCATGATCTTGGCTCACTGCAACCTCCACCTCTCAGGTTCAAGTGATTCTCCTGCCTCAGCCTCCTGAGTAGCTGGGATTACAGGTGCGTGCCACCATGCCTGGCTAATTTTTTTGTATTTTTAGAAAATACAAAAAAATTTAGGAGAAGTGGGGTTTCACCATGTTAGCCAAGCCAGTCTCAAACTCCTGACTTCAGGTAATCTGCCCACCTCAGACTGCCAAAGTGCTGGGATTACAGGCGTGAGCCACCGTGCCCAGCCAGATCCCTTTTTATGTTTCTCTGGATAGTGGCCTAGTCTTCCAGTACTATATCCAAACAGTCTGTCCCTGCCTCAGTGTTCTGTGCTTCCACTGTTAGTCTCTATTAAGCTCCCACATATGTGTCTCTAGCTTCTCTTTTCTTTTCTTTTATTTTTTGAGATGGAGTCTCACTCTGCTGCCCAGGCTGGACTGCAATGGTGCAATCTCGGCTCACTGCAACCTCCACCTCCTGGGTTCAAGTGATTCTCCTGCTTCAGCCTCCCTAGTAGCTGGGATTACAGGCAGCTGCCACCACGCCCAACTAAATTTTGTGTTTTTAGTAGAGACGGGGTTTCACCATTTTGGCCAGGATGGTCTTGAACTCCTGACCTCAGGTGATTTGCCCACCTCAGCCTCCCAAAGTGCTGGGATTACAGGCGTGAGGCACCACATCTGGCCTCTAGCTTCTCTTTTCTGTCTTGTTAGTTTCTTTGTTGTTCTTGTATGTTAAATAAAAGACAGCAGGTCCAAAATGAAATCACTCATGCTAATGCTTTACTTCACCAAACTGAAACCTAAGTTGTTTACTTCTAAGATCTGCCCTTCTGAGAAATAAGGAGAAAGAGGATAGCTAAATCCCATTAAGCCAGCAAGATTTCACTTATGTTCCTGTAAGAAAAGCAACCTTGAAATGACCAATCCACCCTTTGTCCCTTGTTCCTACTTTCCTCTGCTTTTCTGCCCATAAAACTCACCTACTCTGTTTAGCTCATCAGAGCTCCTTTCCATTTTGTAGACTGGCTGCTGCCCAGTTCATGAATTGGTGATAAAAGCCAATCAGGGCTGGGTGCAGTGGCTCACACCTGTAATCCCAACACTGAGAGGCTGAGGCAGGCAGATCATGAGGTCAGGAGTTCAAGACCAGCCTGACCAATATAGTGAAACCCTGTGTCTACTAAACATACAAAAATTAGCCGGGCGTGGTGGCGGGTGCTTGTAGTCCCAGCTGCTCAGGCGGCTGAGGCAGGAGAATCGCTAGAAACCAGGAGGCAGAAGTTGCAGTGACCCAGATTGCACCACTGTACTCCAGCCTGGGCAACAGAGTGGGACTCCGTCTCAAAAAAAAAAAAAAAAAAAAAAGCCAATCAGATCTTTGAAACTAAAGTTGTTGAAATTTTATTCTTTCACATTTATCAATTCTTCACTATTTGCATTACCATGACTTTTGATATGTTTTAATATCCAGTAGGGCAATTTTTCTCCTTTATTTTTCCTTTCCAAGCTCAGTATTCTTTTAGATACATTTTAAAATAAACTTATGAAGTTTCTCTAAAAATCCAATTAAAATTCTAATTGGAATTGCATAGAATTTGTTGTAGCTTATCTTGAGGAAAATTGACATCTTAGAAATGATTTCACCCGAAAGGATGATATTTCTCCCTCTTTATTCAAATCCTTTCCTTCGTCCTTTATTATTAGAATTTTAAGTTTTTCTTCACGAAGGTGTTGTATGTGTGTGTATATATATATATGTATAGATATATATTTGACTAAGCTAATTTCTAGATATTTTCTAGTTTTGTTAGTGTGAATATAGTATTTTTGGGAGGGGTTATATTTCTAGTTGATTTTTTGCTGATGTAGAAAAAATGCTACTGGTTGATTTTTTATCCAGCTACTTTGCTAAATTCTCTTATTAGCAGTAACAGTTTTTCTCTAATCTTTTTTTAATTGTTGTTGATTCTGGTTTATTTTTTGAGATGGAGTCCCATCCTGTCCTGCAGGCTGGAGTGCAGTGGTGCAATCTCGGCTCACTGCAGCCTCAGTCTCCCAGGTTCAAGTATTCCTCCCACCTCAGCCTCTTGAATAGCTGGGATTACAGGTGCCTACCATCATGCCTGGCTAATTTTTGTATTTTTAGTAGAGATGGGGTTTCACCATGTTGGTCAGGCTTGTCTTGAACTCCTGGCCTCAAGTGATCCACCCACCTTGGCCTCCCGGAGTGCCGGAATTACAGGCGTGAGCCACTGTACCTAGCCTATTTCTTTCTTTTACTTTTTGTTGAGACAGAGTCTCACTCTGTTGCCCAGGCTGGAGTGCAGTGGCATAATCATGACTCACTGCAGCCTTGACCTCCTAGGCTCAAGTGATTCACTCATCTCAGCTTTCCAAGTTACTGGGACTACAGGCACATACCACTATGCCCAGCTAAGTTTTGTATTTTTTGTAGAGATGGGGTCTCACCATATTGCCCGGGCTGATCTTGAGCTCCTGGGCTTGAGCGATCCTCCACTTCCCAAAGTGCTGGGATAACAGGCATGAACCACCGTGACTAGTCTCAAATTCTTTATATAACAAATATTTGAAAGCATTTCTGAAAACATAGCAGAACATTGTTTTGAGATCTGACCTATTCCAGATTATTTCCAGGGTTTAAATATCTTCGTTCTCAAAACAGCACAGTGATTAAAAATATAAATATGTTTTGGCATAAAAGGAAATGGTTTGTAATATGGGACATAAGGTATTATAAGAAATAAACAAATTTTTAAAGCATAGTGTCTCCAGAAAGTATATCAGCATGTGACTCATTAGGGCATCTTAAATAGCTGACATTCTGTATACATGGAAAACATGTCCACGTTTACCTAAAATTAGAAAAGAATAATATGTTACGTGAAACAGGAAATATTTAATAATGTAAAATCAGAATATATCTCATTTTCCAATTCTCATGCTAGAGAACACCTCGAGCAATAATAAAATGGTGTCTGAACTCCCCTTTCCTAGCATTCTTGCTGATCTGAAACACGAGTGTGAGGAAAGGTCAGATTTGGCCCCAGCTGCAGCCTAAGAAGCCACGGAGCCACAATCAGCCTGCAGGGTGGCCTGCTCTTGCTTTGGGCTTCCTCTTTGAGTCTGTGCCTCTGGAGTGGCCTCTTAGTAGAAAGCGTACACAGTAGAGGTTGTTCTCTTGTGTTAGAGAGGTCTGGAGGCTCAGTTCCAGGCAGTGTGCTGGCTTCCTGGGGCTATCAGTGCCCCTGGCACCTTCTGTTTTTTCCACTGCCATCCTCTGCCTGTGGCTTCTTTAAGGTCACATCATATGTGGAAGATGGCCCCTGTAGCTCCAGCCATCACTTTCACATTCCAGTCAGGAAGACATAGGAAGCTGAGTCAGTTCCCTTTAAAGCAGCACTCTCAAACACTAACGCCACATGTGTAACTCAGCAGGGGGTCTTGTTATAATACAGATTCAGATTCAGTAGCTCTGGGCCGGGGCCCAAGATTCTGCATTTCTAACAAAGTACCACACTTGGAGGAACGAGGCTTTAAAGAACTTTCTGGAAGCCCTGCTCAGGGACTCATTTCATTAGCTAAAACTGTATTATACAACCAGATTCATTGGTACCCACAGAAAATTGGAAAACTGCTTGGTATGGGAACCACTGCACTTCCCAAATCTGGTGTCAGAAACGATACCACCACAAAGAAGATGAGGAAAAAATAATTTTTAAAAAAGAAGTGACGTGATTTGGAAGTAATGAGTGTCATGAGTGAGAGTATAGAAGGAAACAAAAACTCTTTTTCCCCTGCAGTGGCCTGTGAGAGGGGCTGGGGCAGTGTTCTGAAGGGCTAAGAAAGGCTCGTCTGCCATCTTGGTCTTGCATGTATTCAGCTTGTGGTGGTTTTTAACGCCTTATGTAAATCTCCAACATCCTTTAGGTCTACAATTATATCGATATGAAAAGCTTTAAAAAAATCTTCAGGAGGCCAGGCACGGTGGCTCATGCCTGTAATCCCAGCACTTAGGGAGGCCGAGGTGGGTGGATCACCTGAGGTCGGAAGTTCAAGACCAGCCTGACCAATGTGGAGAAACCCCGTCTCTACTAAAAATACAAAAATTAGCCAGCCTTGGTGGCGCATGCCTGTAGTCCCAGCTACTTGGGAGGCTGAGGCAGGAGAATCACTTGAATCCAGGAGGTGGAGGTTGCAGTGAACTGAGATCATGCCACTGCACTTGAGCCTGGGTGACAGAGTGAGACTCTGTCTCAAAGAAGAAAAGAATGCCAGAGGTGTGGACAAGCCTTCAGACATAACTAGAATCTCAGGGTCCCTCACAGAGTTCAAATAAGAGAGAAGCCCGGGAACGCCATCAGTGTGGCTGGAAAAGGAAACCAGCCTTATAAATTATTAAATCATCAGACTCCACTCTGGGGAGAGGCATCAACTGGGAGGGAGGAGGGAAGAAAGGCTGTGGCTAACCATGGGGACCTCCTTCACTAACATAGTAGAATTCACACAATTTCAAATCCCATGAGTGTAATGAGTCGGAAAGCAAAAAAGGATCACACCTTACTCCACCCTAGAATTCATGTAGGAGAGAGATTGTACAAACAAGCCACAGAGATCAAAGCCTTCACTTATAGCTAATTCATTCCAGAGAAGGGCTTGGCAAGCCGTTTTTGTAAAGGGCCAGAGAGTAAATCTGTTAGGCTCTGTGGGCTCCGTGGGCTCTGCTGTAACTGCTCAGCTTTACTGGGAGCACAAAGGTGGCCACAGACAGTGTGTGCAAATGGGCATGGCTGGGTTCCAGCAAAACTTGCTGCTTTTCTTTTTCTTTCTTTCTTTTTTTTTTCTTTTGAGACAGGGTCTCACTCTGTCACCCAGGCTGGATTGCAGTGGCATAATCGTGGCTCACCATAGACTCAACCTCCCAGACTCGTGATCCTCCCGTCTCAGCTTCCTGCATAGCTGGGACTACAGGCACCCACCACCCTGGCTGGTTAATTTTTCTATTTTTAGTAGAGACAGGGTTTCACCATATCACCCAGGCTGGTCTTGAACTCCTGAGCTCAAGGGATCTGTCAGCCTCAGCCTCCCAAAGTGCTGGGATTACAAGCATGAGCCACTGCACCTGGTTCTGGTAAAGCTTTCTTTCCATCTTTTCAAAACAAGTAGCCACTCAGATTTGGCCAAGGGGTGGACTTTGCCAACGCCTGTCCTAGAGGTTCTAGGGGAACAGCCACACTAGATGGAGGCTCCTGCAGAGAAATCTGGCAGGAGCAAGGTTAGTATAGCAGAACCTGCAGGGTTGCCCACCTCATCAGGGGAGTCCAGCAGGAGACACATGGAAGGTCCAGAGACCTGAGTTCTGCCATGAAATAGCTGAAGGACTAGCCACAGGGCTTCTATGAGAAGCAAAATAATGTACCTGCACATGCTTTGTTTTTTGTTTGTTTATTTTGAGACAGTCACCTAGGCTGGAGTGCAAAGGCATGATCTCAACTCACTGCAACCTCCGTCTCTCGGGTTCAAGCCATTCTCCTGCCTCAGCCTCCAGAGTAGCTGGGATTACAGGTGCCTGCCACTACACCCGGCTAATTTTTGTATTTTTAGTAGAGACAGGGTTTCACCATGTTGGTCAGGCTGGTCTCAAACTCCTGACCTCAGGTGATCCACCCGCCTCAGCCTCCCAAAGTGCTGGGATTACAGGCGTCAGCCACCGTGCCCAGCCTGCACAGGCTTTGGAAGTGAAGATGGTATGTCCACTTAAAATGGTTATTTATGTGAAAAGATTCACTCCTTCTCTGAACAGTTGTTGAGCCCCTGCTCTGTGCCAGCTTCCTGCCAGAGGTAAATTCGGGAGTGTCAGAA
Organism: Cacajao melanocephalus; assembly: GCA_963573385.1. Classification (NCBI taxonomy): domain Eukaryota; kingdom Metazoa; phylum Chordata; class Mammalia; order Primates; family Pitheciidae; genus Cacajao; species Cacajao melanocephalus. The sequence goes on from CAUYLG010020020.1 coordinate 14,705, forward strand.
CGCACATGGTGTTTAGAGCTACAGACTAGATGATTTCACCACGGGGACCCGTGAAGGTTGAGGTACAGGCCCCCAACACTTGGAAGTTAGAGGGAAGTGAAAGGATCCAGCATGGAAGTTGTGATGACACCCTGTGGAGTCAGCAGAGCAGAGTGAAGGAAGTGTCTCAAGAAGGCTGGGATGGCCACCCCTCCAAGTGCTGCCAGTGGGTAGGGCAGGCTTGGGAATTCCCCACTGGAATCAAGGTCAAGGGGGCTCCATTGGCCTCCTAGGGCTGCTGTAACCAATGACCATAAACTGGGTGGCTTAAAAACACCAGAAATGCCGGGCGCAGCGGTGTCCCAGCACGTTGGGAGGCTGAGGTGGGTGGATCACGATGTCAGGAGATTTAGACCATCCTGGCTAATACAGAGGAAACCCTGTCTCTACTAAAAATACAAAAAAAAAGAAAATTAGCTGGGCGTGGTGGCAGATGCCTGTAATCCCAGCTATTCGGGAGGCTGATGCAGGAGAACTGCCTGAACCCGGGAGGCGGAGGTTGTGGTAAGCCGAGATTTTGCCACTGCACTCCAGCCTGGGTGACAGAGTAAGACTGTCTCAAAAAAAGAGACGGTGCAAGACTCTGTCTCCAAAACAAACAAACAAAAACAAACAACACACCCCAGAAATGCATTCTCTCATGGTTCTGGAAGCTCAAAGTCAAGGTGCCACGGGCGTGCTCCAAATGCTTGAGGGGAGAGTCCTTTGCCCCTTCCAGCTTCTGGTGGGTCCAGGTGGTCCTTGGTTTGTGTCTATGGAACTCCATCCTGTGCCTCCATCTTCACATGGCCATCTCCTCTGTCTCTTGTGACACTTGTCATTGGCTATAGGGCCCATTCAGATATAATCTGATCTTGAGATTCTTGTTTTTTTTGAGTTGAAGTCTCGCTCTGCTGCCTAGGCTGGAGTGCAGTGGTGTGATCTCGGCTCACTGCAACCTCTGCCTCCCAGGTTCAAGCAATTATCCTGCCTTAGCCTCCCAAGCTGGGACTATAGGCACCCACCACCACGCCCAGCTAATTTTTGTATTTTTAGTAGAGACAAGGTTTCTTCATGTTTGTCAGGCTGGTCTCGAACTCCTGACCTCAGGTGATCCACCCGCCTTGGCCTCCCAAAGTGCTGGGATTACAAGTGTGAGCTACCACACTCAGCCTGATCTTGAGATTCTTTTTTTTTTTTTTTTTTTTTGTTTTTGTTTTTTAAATATAGAGATGGGGTTTCACCATGTTGGCCAGGATGGTCTCGATTTCTTGAGCTCATGATCTGCCTGCCTCGACCTCCCAAAGTGCTGGGATTACAGGCATGAGCCACCGTGCCCGGCCTCTTGAGATTCTTAATTGCATCTGCAAACATCCTTTTTCCAAATAACTTCATGTTCCTAGGTTCCAGGTTTGGGAAGTGAACATATCTTTTAGTGGTGGAAGGATCATTCAACTCACTAGAGGTGGTGTCAGTGGAAGAAACATGTGGCATGGACTGTGGAGAGAATGGGGGTGGTGGGGTACAGGCAGCAAGCCTGTGTAGAGCTAGAGGGTGAGGCTGCCTGGTAGAAGGCAGGATCCAATCCTACCCAACTCTAGCAGCCTCCTGGCCCCCGCCCCCCGCCCCCTGCCCCTGCAACTCCACACACACACCCTTGCTCAGAAGGCAGAAAGAGGAGGACGGAGGAGACTTGTATTGCAGTACTTCTGTTACACAGCTTTTGTAATGGCCTTTCTGGAATTAGCAATTGCAGTGGGTGTCTTGCTTCTGGGTCTGTAGGTGCTTAAAGGCCATACAAGCTTGGCTGGGACTAGGATGGGGATAGCATCGCCAAGGCCACAGGACAGGAAGTCGAAAAGAACAAACTTGCAGTGGCCCGAGCTACCCTCTGCTCCCTGCATTCTCCATGTCTAGGAGCAGGGCTGCTGGCTGCTGCTCACTCAAACCTATGGCACAGCTGCCTGTTCCCTAAGGCTGTGCTGGGGACTTGCAGAAACTGGGTTACCTGCAGTGCTGAGGCGGCGCTCCACGAAACAGCGTGTCCTCCCTACAGCCACCCCCACTTGTTCCACAGGGAACTTGTCCTCCTGTAGCTAAACCCAACCCCTGCCCCAAGCTTCCAGGGGGAAAGGAGAGGCAGTCTTCCAGCTGAATGTGGGGCGCCCACATTAGGCTGGGCATCAAAGCCACTGTCCAGATGCCACCATGGCAAAAGCCCACCCTCGCTGTTTTGCATAGGGCTTCTTAAACAGGCACACAGATAGGTGGTGTGCTTTGGGAACGGTGAGCTGTAAACTCAGCCTTGAACAAAAGAGAACTAAGAGGAAGGCCTTAGGAAGGAGGCTTTGGCCAGAATAGACCAAGTTTCCAGGTGATGCCAGGATGAGGTTACGTATTGGAAAGGGATAGTGCCTGGGGGAGATGTTGGTCAGGGAAGGGGGATGTATGTGGAACTTAGCTTGAGATGTTGGTCAGGGAAGGGGGATGTATGTGGAACTTAGCTTGCACATGGCTTACAGAAAGGCTGTCCTTGAACACAGCTCCCTAAATGAGTTGGGTCTCCTGTTCCTCCATCTCACCTGTTCAGTGTCCATCATCGCCCAAGGAGGGCAGCTCTGCCATGACAGGGACTGGTGCAGCCTCTCTGCCTAATGCATGGCTGACACTGGGTGAATTGGAGGGGAAGGGTAGGAAGAAATAATCATGTCATGTGCATCACAGGCCTGGCTCCGTGGGAGAGGGCTTTCCTCTGAGTGGTTGCTGTCTGACATCCCTCTCTGCCCCTGCGCTAGAAGCATGGTTGATGCTGTCCGCCTGCAGGAGCTGTCAGCAGCTGGCCCTGCCCTGCCCTCCCCCCAGCCCTTAACACTCTGGAGAATGGAGAGGGGCTGACTTTCAGATGCTCACTTGGAGTCAAGGAGGATGAGTGAGTGCTGCCCTGCCTCCCTCCCTCTGATTGCTTCTGCTGATAAGTTTGCCACAAGGGCCTCCTCTATTGCCGACACCACAATCACTTGCCACCTCCCAGCTCTTCCTCTTCCCTGTTCCTTCCCTTTTTTCAGGGGACCCCAGCTGAAGAAATGCTGAGGGGCTGGCAGCATGCTGACCCCAATGGCAGCATAGGCCCATCCACCCCATTCCATCCTGTCGTTCCACGAGTCGGATGTATTCGAAACGATCTGATGGAAGCACACAGTCTGCCCATGTTACGTACACACCTGGAAGAGGGTTTCTGCACCGGCGTTCTATAGAGGACTGGCCAGGCCTCAGCTGTTTCTGAGATTTGTTTCCAGAGATAGAATTACCAGAGAGGCCCACTTTCTACGTCTTGTACCTCTCTAGTTTGGCTTTTTTTTTTTTTTTTAAACGGGGTTTCACCATGTTGGTCAGGCTGGTCTCGAACTTCTGACCTCAGGTGATCCGCCCGCCTCAGCCTCCCAAAGTGCTGGGTTTCCAGGCCGGTGCCACCGTGCCTGGCTGGCTTTTTTTTTTTTTTTTTTTTTTTTTGACAGAGTCTTGCTCTGTCTCCCAGGCTGGAGTGCAGTGGTGCAATCTCAGCTCATTGCAACCTGCGTCTCCTGGGCTCAAGCAATTCTCCCACCTCAGCCTCCCAAGTAGCTGGAACTACAGGCGCACACAGCCACATTTGGCTAATTTTTGTGTTTTTAATAGAGACGGGATTTACCATGTTGGCCAGGCTGGATGGCCTTTCTTAAATAAACATATTTTGTTTCAGAGTAAAAATAAATAAAATGTGGGAAATATGGCCAGGTGTGTGGCTCATGCCTGTAATCCCAGCACTTTGGGAGGCCAAAGCAGGTAGATCCCTTGAGCCCAGGAGTTCGAGAGCAGGCTGGGCAACATGGCAAAATCCTGTCTCTATAGAAAATAAGAAAATTAGCTGGGCATGGTGTCTCGTGCCTCTGGTCCCAGCTACTCGGGAGGTTGAGGTGGGAGGATCAGCTGAGCCCAGGAGGTCAAGGCTGCCATAAGCCCAGATCACACCCAGCCTGAGAGAGTCCCTGCCTCAAAAAAAAAAAAATTATATATATATATATGGGCATAAAAATATTATATATATATATGGGCATTGTTTGCTAATTATTAGCTACTAATATCTTTTTGTCTTTTGGTTACAAATGACAACTAGTATCTTTCGTAGTTATGTTTTCAGGATTAGGGCTCTGCTTAACGACCTTCCCATAATGTCTGTATTTCTTCTGAAATTGCTTGACACACTTTTTTAGAAGTCCACGTTTTGTAAAGCACAGATTTAAAAACAATTTTTAACCTATTTTTGGCCAATATTTGTAGGCAAATAGTTCCTATCTAACTGAATAGTCTTTTTTGAATATTAAAGCCTAGTTCCAATAGCTTTATTGGATTATACACGCTGAAAATCATGTATGATCTTGGAGTATCTGAGAAGTGTCTGTTTCATTCCTGTCTTACCAATTGCAAAATTTTTTGTTTTTTGAGATGGTTTTTCACTCCTGTTGCCCAGGATGGAGTGCAATGATGCAATCATAGCTTGGCACGATCTCAGCTCACTGCAACCTCTGCCTCCTGGGTTCAAGCAATTCTCCTGCCTCAGCCTCCTGAGTAGCTGGGGTTACAGGCATGTGTCGCCACACCTGGCTAATTTTGTATCTTTAGTAGAGACAGGGTTTTTCCATGTTGGTCACGCTGTTCTCGAACTCCCAACCTCAGGTGATACACCTACCTTGGCCTCCCAAAGTGCTAGGATTATAGGCATGAGCCACTTCTCCTGGCCCGCAAAGTTTTTTCTAAGTGATATTTGTCTGACACTTTCAAAGGGAGAAGAATGTCCCACAGCCAGTCACTTGAGGCCTTGTTTCCAGAAGTGGCGTCCTGGAAATAACCACAGCTGTGAGCAGTGGGTGTCTCACGGTTTAATGTCACGGTCAGTGTGGCCTAGAAGTGAGCTCCAGCACCCTGCCGCCCTCCCAACACAGGACACTAAAGAAGTAACCAGAAAAGAAAAACAAGAATGGTTTCGGTTTCTAGACTATTTAAAAGGAGAGAATCTCTTATTTTTAAATTTAAATTTAAACTTGATTTTTTTTTAGAGACAGGGTCTCATTTTGTTACCTAGGCTGGAGTGCAGTGACACCATCATAGCTCACTGCAACGTTGAACTCCTGGGCTCAAGTGATTCTCTCACCTCAGCCTCCCTAATAGGACTGCAAGCACATGCCACAACACCTGGCTGATTTTTAAACTTTTTTATGGAGACAAGGTCTCCCTTTGTTGCCCAGGCTGGTCTTGAACTCCTGAACTCAAGTCATCCTCCCGCCTTGGCCTCCCAAATCGCTGAGATTATAGGTATGAGCCACTGTGGAAAGGAGAGAAACCTTTGAAATGCAAACAGACTTTTCTAGAAGCACACTCGGCTTCATCCCTCAAATTTATTTGATTCCAATTCTTTTTCCCACTCTATAAAACTCTTTTAAGAAGTTGAATTTACAAGTATCGTTAAGATAGGTAATTTCCACTGTTATATCCTTCTTAGAGGTCACTTCCCCTTACCCACTGCTTGATACAACTTTTTTGAGGGGGTGTGTTCAAGGACATCATGCGACTAGACTGAGCTTTTTGAAAGCAGGGGCCATTTCTTAGTCATCTTGGGTATCTGCATCACTTGTTGTGAGTGAATGAATGCATGAGGATGGAATGAGTGATGTCTGCTCTGCTTTCACATGGCCATAAAGCAGACATCCAGGTGCCCATTCCCAGGAGGAGGTGAGGTCCACAGTCTCCATCCCCAAACCCTCACCGCTTCCTGGACCTTGGCCGGAGCCCAAATGTGGAGCAGCCCAGCCCAGGGAAGGGGTTACAGCTGGACAGCCCCCACAAACAGAGGAGAGCAAATTGCCGGAGCACCCCAGTCTGAGAACAGTGGGGGCAACATGCCAGAATGGAGGTGGAGGGAACGGAGGGGCAGGGGCATGAACTCACCTCTACCCTGTGGCCAAGGAGCGCGGGCACAGGGAAGAAGGGAAGGAAACGTGCTGGGCTCAGCAGGAGAGTGCAGACCTGTGAGGGAAAGCGAGGAAGAGCTTGCAATGTGGGGCGGACAAGCGGGAAAAAGGTTTCCTTTCCTCAGAGGAAAAGGAAGGAGAGAGCCCAGTTTCAAAACAAAACTCTCGCCGGGCGCGGTGGCTCACGCCTGTATCCCAGCACTTGGGAGGCCGAGGTGGGTGGATCACGAGGTCAAGAGACCGAGACCATCCTGGCCAACATGGTGAAACCCCGTCTCTACTAAAAAAAAAACTACAAAAAAAAAAAAAATTAGCCGGGCGTAGTGGCACGCGCCTGTGGTCCCAGCTACTCGGGAGGCTGAGGCAGGAGAATCACTTGAACCCAGGAGGCGGAGGTTGCTGTGAGCCGATATTGCGCCACTGCACTCCAGCCTGGCGACAGAGCAAGACTCTGTCTCAAAAAAAAAAAAAAAAAAAAGCCCTTACCTGTACCCTCCATAACCAAAGATCCCGGGACGCCGATCCTCAACAGCTGAGAGTGGGCTGGGACACAGAGCGATTCGTCTGCCCCCGAACTGCAAGCTGCAGGAGGAGCAAGTTTATGAGCCTTGAAACCCTCTGAGATGGGAGAGATAATATCCATAAAATCCAGGATTGCTAGAGAGCCGCAGACTTGCTTCTCCAAATGGCTGAAAATAGAAAGTAGGAAGTGAAATTAATAGAGCTGGGAATGAGAAAGAAACAAGGCCATGTGTGCATATCTTTAAAGCTAGAAAATAATCACCGCATCTTCTGAACGCATTACATTCCCGGTGCTCAACTAAGCAATTTGCACTTATTTAATTCTCATATAACAATCTAAGGACATGGGTATTACAATCTTGTTTTATTGGTGAAGAAATTCTCTTGAAGAAGTTGAGTTATTTGCCCAAAGCCACATAGCTGAGCCCAGTTCCAGCTGACTTAAAATGGTACAAATTTAGTCACTATGTCAGTTGCTTTCAAACTTTGTTTGTTTGTTTTTGAGACAGAGTTTTGCTCCTGTTGCCCAAGCTGTAGTGCAGTGGTGCAATCTCATCTCACTGCAAACTCTGCCTCCTAGGTTCAAGTGATTCTCCTGCCTCAGCATCACAAGTAGCTGGGATTACAGGCATGTGCCACCATTCCTGGCTAATTTTTTGTGTTTAGTTGAGAAGGGGTTTCACCATGTTGGTCATGCTCGTCTTGAACCCTGACCTCAGGTAATCCACCTGCCTCAGCCTCCCAAAGTTCTGGGATTCCAGGCATGAGCCACCATGCCCAACCTGCTTTTAAGTTTTTTTGATTAGGACCCACAGTAAGAAATATATTTTAGGCTGGGCCTGGTGGCTCATGCCTGTAATCCCAGCATTTTGGGAGGCAGAGGCAGGCAGATCACCTGAGGTCAGGAGTTTGAGACCAGCCTGGCCAATATGGCAAAACCCTGTCTCTCCTAAAAATACAAAAATGAATTGAGTGTGGTGGCAAACGCCTGTAATCCCAGCTACTTCGGAGGCTGAGGCAGGAGAATCACTTGAACCTGGGAGGCGGAAATTGCAGTGAGCCAAGATTTGCCACTGCACTCCCGCCTGGGCGACAGAGTGAGACTCTGTCTCAAAAAAATATATATATTTTAGATTCTAAGCCAGCACATATACATATAATTGAAAACTGAAAGGGAAATTTTATAAAATGCATGTGCCTTTACTACTTATTATTAAAAGAAGAATCTTGTTGATAAAATTTAGCCAAGTTTATTTGAGCAAATAATGATTCATATTGGGTGTGGTAGCTAGTGCCTGCAATCCAGCACTTTGGGAGGCTGAGGTGGGAGGATCACTTGAACCCAGGAGTTTGAGACCAGTCTGGGCAATATAGTGAAACCCTGTTTCAAAAAAAAAAAAAGTCAGGCACACCAGCATGACGGTGCATGCCTGTGATCTCAGCTACTAGGAAGGCTGAAGCAGGAGGGTCACTTGAACCCAGGAGTTCCAGGCTGCAGTGAGCTATGATCATACCATTGCACATAGCCTGGGTGACAGTGAGACCCTGTCTCAAAGAAAAAAAAAAATTCATGAACTGCGTAGCACTTAGAAATAGGAAAGGTTCACAGAACTCTACCCTGCAATGGACAGGCAGTATTTATAGACAGAAAAGGAAGTGACATAAAGAAACAGCTTGATTGGTTACAGGTTGGTGTTTGCTGTATGCAAACATGATCTGTTCAGTTGGCAGCCTGTGATTGACTGAAACTTAGCTGCTGTGATTGGCTGAGACAGCTATTTGTTAGAAGAAGTTAGGTTATAGTTTATTTATACACTAAGTTAAGTTGCACTTTGCTATATGCAGGCGGCTGTAGACCAAATTTAATTTAACATTACAGAGCTTGCTAATATTTTCTATTCTGTTCACTCTATTTTTTAGAAAGACGTGCTGGTCACGACCCACTAAGTTAATTTCATAATTCATTTATGGGATAGGAATCTCCAGTTGGAGGAACACTACATTCTGCTTTTTCTCTCCCACTGGGGGAAGTCAGTACTGGGACTTAGAAAGAGGTCTTTACCAGGCTCCCCTGAATTTCTAGGCAGAAAGGGTAAACAGCCACCTTGGATAAACAGGACCATAAGAGCATCTTCTTGACCATCCTGGTCCTGCAGAGTGAGAGAACTTGCGCTGGAGACCTTTGAGGAAGGAATCTGGCAATGAATGATGAACAAGTAATACGCAGTTATAAAAGGGAACTCCTGCATTCACACCAGAGCAATTCACACTGGACTGATCTCCTTCACATTTGAAATACTTCTACTAGTACTGGAGACATGGTGCACCCAAATTTCAGAAAAGCATTTGATTCATTTCCTAGTAATAACCCTAAGAAGAATATGGAAATGTGGGTGTGGCTAAGTGAATTTATTCCTGCCTGTCCCAAAGAGGAAGAGATAATCTGGCCAGGGGCGGTGGCTAATGCCTATAATCTCAGCACTTTGGGAGCCCAGGCAGGCAGATCACTTGAGGTCAGGAGTTTGAGACCAGCCTGGCCAATATGATGAAACCCTGTTTCTACTAAAAATACAACAAATTAGCCAGGCATGGTGGCACACATTTGTAGTCTCAGTTACTTGGGAGGCTGAGGTGGGAGAATTGCCAGAACCCAGGAGGTAGAGGCTGCAGTGAGCTGAGATCGTGCCATTGCACTCTAGCCTGGGCGACAAAGTAAGATTTAGTCTCAAAAAAAAAAAAAAAAAGAGATAATCTGTAAAAGAATGGTTTGTAAACAAAAGCACTCACAAGTGTGAGTTGTAATTTATATCTTATATATTTTTTTGTGGGAGCGACAGATTCTTGTTCTGTCACCCAGGCTGGAGTGCAGTGGCACTATCTCAGCTCACTGCAACCTCCACCTCCTGGGTTCAAGTGATTCTCCTGCCTCAGCCTCCCAAGTAACTGGGATTACAGGTGCACACCACCATACCTGGTCCATATAATATCTATATAATTTCCTCTGTCTCCTCCACTAGAATATGAACGCTTCAAGAGTTGAGAATTCTTTCATTCGCCACCTTAGTATTTCCACCATTTAGCCTAGGGCCAGCCACTTAGATTCTTCTCAATAAATTTTGGAGGAATGCCATCATTAATTCATCAATATCTGCCTGAAAGAGGACTCTGGCAGCATGGCCCAGTGCTCTGGCCCTAGTCCTCTCATGTTCAGCATTCTCTCAGCTACTTGGACATGGAAATGGATGACATATTTATCAAAGTTTCAGGTGGCAAAAAACTGGGGCAGCCAAAGTACTGGATGACAAAATCAGGGTCCAAAAATAACTTTGCAGCCTGGAATGGTGGGCTGAATGAAGATGAAGAATAATAGAGATCTGTATTCTGCCTTTCTGTCTAAAACTTAGCTTCATAAGCACAGGATGAGGGGGTAGAATGATTTAACAGCAATACATGTGAGGAACTTGTGGTTTTTATTGCAAGCTAATGAATGAAGCAGCCGTGTGATAAGGTCACCAACTCTGCAGACTTAGACTGTGAGAATACAGGCTCGGTGAACAAAAGAGGGAGACCAGAATCCCTCTACTTTATGCGGGTCAAATGACACTGGAAAAACTGGCTTTGTCTGAATGACAATTATTAAGGAAGACGTCGACAAATTGCAAACCTTCTAGAGGAGAACAATGTGTTGAACTTGCCTGCATCACAATTAAGGATTTCTATTAAGCAAAAGACACCTTAAAGGTATTGGATAGATAATAAACTAGAAAAAGATATAAAATTAACACAGAATTAGTATCTAGAGTATTTAAAGAACATCCACAAATCAACAAGAGAAAGCCAGGAGACTATAAGGGTAAAGGTCACAGGGAACGAGTAGGCATTTCACAGAAAAGGAAGCTTGAACTGCTACCAATGTAAGAAAAGATGCTAGGATTCACCACTAATCAAAGAAATTACATTAAAACAACAGGACTTCCTTTTTCTGGCAATAGGAGTATAACTCTCTCAAGCAACCCTCCAGCTAAAAACAACTAAATAAGTTGAATAAAATACTGAAAACAGGCCAGGCATGGTGGCTCACACCTATAATCCCAGCACTTTGGGAAGACAAGGTGGGCAGATCACATGAGGTCAGGAGTTCGAGACCAGCCTGGACAACATGATGAAAGCCTGTCTCTACTAAAAATACAAAAAGCAGCCAAGCATTGTGGTGGGCACCTGTAATCCCAGCTACTCGGGAGGCTGAGACAGGAGAATTGCTTGAACGCGGGAGGCAGAGGTTGCAGTGAGCCAAGATCGCACCACCGCACTCCAGTCTGGGCAACAGAACAAGACTCCATCTCAAAAAAAAAAAAATACAAAAAACATCTTCTGCAAATAATTGACAAGGTGAAATAGCATCACTCTGTAGGCAACAGGAACGAAAGGACAGAGGAGTCCAGAGGCTGTTCTCTCTCCAGGGAACTTTGCCCACCTGGGAAGGGTGGAGGGTAGAGCTTCTTTTGATGATGTATTTTTCCCTCCCTCCCTCCCTCCCTTCCTTCCTTTTTTCTTTCTTGCTCTCTCTCTCTCTTTCTTCTTTTATTTTCTTTTTGTAGAGGTAATGTCTCACTATGTTGCCCAGGCTGGTCTTGACCTCCTGGCCTCAAGCAATCCTGCTTTGGCCTCCCAGAGTGCTGAGAACCACTGCATCCAGCCCAGTGGCCTCTTTCAATGAAAGGATTTGTCTCACAGCCCAGTGCCATCCTAGGTGGGAAATCTACCAGGACATCCCCTTTTCTCCAGTGAACTAGAAGTGGACCAACCTGCCAGAATTACAGCCTGGCTCTATTTGCCTGGATTATCCAGGGAACCCCCAAGCCTTGACTTTGGATAGCCCAAGACGACAGTGCTCCCAAGCTCCTAGCAGATGCAAACACAAATTCTCTGCAGAGGAAATCATCTTCATCCTGGCCCTTAAATTATTCCCACAAATAATTTTTCAAATATAATGACCAGCATATAGTCAAAGATAACTAGAGACACAAGGAAATTAGGCTTCAGGTCAGTGCCCTAGAAGTCCAATTTCTGTAGCTGTGGGACTCTAAATCTAACACCTGGGGGCAAGGATGTCATAGTGCATGTGGCCACCAACAGCTATGTGTCCCAGGCCCCAGAGACTGCATGAGTGGTGAGAGTGTGGGTGCATGTGTGTGCCACCACAATGCTGGAAAGTTCTGCCTGGCAGAGCTGGTCTGGTTTTGTGACCTAATAATATAACTTTTTCAGAGATGGTGGTTTATGCCTATAATGTCAGCACTTTGGGAGGCTGAGGTGAGAGGATCATTTGAAGCAAGGAGTTCAAGACCAGACTGTGCAACATAGTCAGACCCTGTCTCTACAAGAAAAGTTTAAAAAAATTAGCCACGCATGCTGGTATGTGCCAGCTACTTGGAGGGCTGAGGTAGGAGGATTGCTTCAGCCCAGGGAGGTTGAGGCAGCATTGAGCTGTGATTGCACCACTGTATTCCAGCCTGGGAGACAGAACAAGATCCTGTCTCCAAAAAAATAAAAGGCCACTTGTTCTAATTTGTGTAAAGGTGCTCTATGGTCTTGTGGCAGCTCCATGTAAAGACTTTAAATGTTACAACTATCTGGTTGGATGAGATGGCTTATGCCTGTAATCCCAGGACTTTAGGAAGCCAAGGCAGGCAGATCACCTGAGTTTGGGAGTTCAAGACTAGCCTGTCCAATATTATGAAACCCATTCTCTACTAAGAATAAAAAAAAAAAATTAGTCAGGTATGGTGGTGCATGCCTGTAATCCCAGCTACTCTGGAGGCAGGAGAATCACTTGAATCTTGGAGGTGGAAGTTGGCAGTGAGCTGAGATTGTGCCACTGCACTCCAGCCTGAATGACGAGTGAGACTCTATCAAAAAATAAAAACTTAAATATTACAATTGTCTGATACATACTACAAAAACTCTAATTTTATTATTTCAAAGAAATAGGAAAGAAGAAAAAGTGAAAAGTGATAATGGCAGAGTTTTGAAGGAACCTGGAAAAAAAGCTTCTAGAAATGACAAATACAATAATTGATATGAAAAACTCATGTCAGTGAGATAGCTACTTTATACCAGTTAGAGAGATCAAAATTAGAAAGATAGGAAATACCCAGCATTGGCCAGGATGCAGGGCACCAGGAGCCCGTGGGCTACACTTGTGAATATATATTAGGTGCTGCCCCCTGGAGAGACCCTGCAGTGCTAAGTGCAACAAGGCACGTGTGACAGTCCTCACCCTGCATTCAGAGCTCAGAGAGACCCTTGCACCAGCTTGTGCAGACAAGCATGAGGGCATCCAACCCAGTCTTGCACAGGCCACAAGCAGCTGGGAGGAACACTCTCATGCAGCAGCCAGAGGTTTTATCATATCGGGTGTGGAAAAAATATTTTCATATGGAAAAGTTCACACTGTAGCATGTGAAATCTGAAAAGAAAAATAAAAGAAAGAAAGCTTATCCTTGGGGAGCTCTAACTAAATAGGAAGCAAAAGTTATTATTCATAAAATCATAAAAGTGATTATTCATAAAAGTGAAGCAATTAAAACACTGAATTTTAAAAATATTTTACTTGTATTGCTGTCATAGTATTAAAGTCACTTAATTTGTTTTGCAAAGTCCATACACAGTGGCTGTTTCGATAAAAAAATACTTTTATAACGTCAACTTTTTTTGTAATGATGGCTGGGCTTCTCACAGAGTCACGTAAAAATAAACTCACAGCTAAAATGCAAAACTGACCAATTAGTTTGAGGGAGTTAATTTCCCAGTGACTGCAATTATTTGCATCATCTTTTTTTTCTAAATAAATTAACAAATCATCTCCCCACGTTTGGATATATTGGCTAAAATAATGAGTAATTTTAATTATTTAATGTTATTAAAAATGTTTTTAAGGCTGGGCATGGTGGCTTATACCTCTAATCTTAGCACTTTGGGAGGCTGAGGTGGGAGGATCACTTGAGGCCAGGAGTTTGAGATCAGCCTAGACAACATGGTGCTACCTTGTCTCTACAAAAAATAATAATAATTTTAAAAATAACTGAGCATGTTGGTGCAGTCCCTGTTACTTGGGAGGCTGAGGCAGGAGGATCCCTTGAGCCCAAGAAGTTGAGGCTGCATGAAATGTGTTCATACCACTGCACTTCAGCCTGGGTGACAGAGTGAGACGAAGACTCAACAAAAATGTTTTTAATTTCATATAATAAAATGCAGCCTAAAGCCAAATCTGAGATGTGAAGACCATATGTTAAATTTTTATCAAATAATGAACAAGCACTCACTTTTTTGTGGAAAATTGATTAAATCAAGAGACCCAAAGCAGTACTTAAATACATTCATAACATATGTTTAAAATAATAAATTGAATCTATCTTGTTAAAATCAGATCCCCTAACTCCACATACCAAATACAATTTATGCTGATAATATTTAACACAGTTTGCAATTCCTGAACATCCCTGGCTGGTCCCTGGAAGATGATCCTTGGGAAAGCTCCATGGGTGGAGGCAGGGGCTGCCTAGAACCTGACATTCAGAGCGGGCACATCTAGCAGCCTGTTTGGGCCTGGGTAACAGAGGATTGACTACTGAAATGTATTGCCACCAATTGGCTTTCACGTTTCTTGGTTTGCTGGTGTAAAACTGTTTATGTTGAGGCTACATTTGCAAACTCCTTATTAAGGGATTAAAATTACACTGATTTGCTTTGTTGTATTTGGAATGCGAAACTCGGATACATTTTTATTCAATTCTGGAAGCCCTAGGGGTTTCTCATAAGTAAGCTACTTGTTAATTCCTTTTTTTGTACATAAACAAAACCCAAAATTGGAAAAATAAAAGAAAATAGAGAACTAAACTTTACTTTAAAGGCAATTTATATAGTTTTATGTATTCTTTTCCCCTTTCCATTAATTATTTAACACATTTTATGAGACATGGGGGTAATTGGTATGCTTTAAAACTAAAACTGAGAAAAAATACTTATGAGATCCAAATGATGATGTTTTTTCCCAACAATAGTTCTGAAATACAATGGGATGCATTTGAGAGTGTGAACTTTACAATCACTCAGACCTGGGTTTTAACTGGGATTTCTCAACTAACTATAAATTAATGATCCTTTTGCCATTTCTGCTCTGTGAAATGGACTATCACTCCCTTTGTGATTGTTATGAAGGTAAAAGATAATATGAGTAAAGTGCCTGGCATATGAGAGAGAATTTGGTTTTGTTCTTTTGTAGAGACAGAATATTGCTCTGTTGCCCAGGCTGGAGTGTAGTGGCACCATCACAGCTCGCTGCAGCCTTGACCTCTTGGGCTCAAGCAATCCTCCCACTTCAGCTTCCTGAGTAGCTGGGACTACGGGCATATGACACCACACCAGGCTAATTTTTTAATTTTTATTTTTATGTAGAGATGGGGTCTTGCTTGTTGCCCAGGCTTGTCTCAAACTCCTGGCCTCAAGTAATCCTCCTGCTATTCAGCCTCCTGAGAGGCTGGAATTACAGGCATGAGCCACCATGCCTGTAAATTCTTTCCAGTGTGACTTTATTACTCCCTGGGCCTAACACCTTCATATGAATTAATTAATCAAATCCATATAATAGTCTATGAAGATCTGTCTCAAGATCATCAATATGAACTTAAAATTAAAACCTAGAAAATTCACAAAGAAATAATCCACAACAAATTAGACTTTGCTTACACCACAGACAACACAGGATTAGACCCATAAGCACTTCAGATAATGAAATTACAAGATTCAGACTGTATGTTAAAAGTCATTGAAGTCATAAAACAAGGAATCAAAAGAGAAATAAACAAATGCTATTGGAAAATTAGGTATCATTTTCAAAATTATTATTATAAACAGTGAATGGATTAAGCAGATGATTAGAAGAAGCAGAGAGGCTAGATGCAGTGGCTTAGCCACTCTTTCTCTCCTCAGCAGAGAGGAGGCCCTGGGGAGAGTGGCTCCTCTCCACAGGCAGGTCATTCAGACATCTCCACAGGCTTCTGAAGGTCTCAGCAGAAAGGGTAACTCCTTTCTGCAGCTGGTCATTCTGTTGTCTCTCTGTCCTCTGCCCTCTGCCCTGCTCTGGCTGAGTCTAGGGCTTTTACGGACTCTCAGCTTCCTGAGTAGTTGGGATTACAAGCACCCACCACCATGCCTGGCTAATTTTTGTATTTTTAGTGGAGACAGGGTTTTACCATGTTGGCCAGGCTGGTCTCAAACTCCTGACCTCAGGCGATCCACTCACCTTGGCCTCCCAAAGTGTTGGGATTACAGGCATGAGCCACTGTACCCAGCCTATCTCTTATTTATTGTCCATCACATGGAAGCCCTACCCAGAAAAAAAAAGAATAGAAATAAACCATTCACCAAGGATACCAGCCTGTAATCCCAGCACTTTGAAAGGCTGAGGCAGGAGGATCACTTGAGCCTGGGAGTTTGAGACCAGTTTGGGCAATGCAGCAAGACTTTGTTTCTACAAAAAATTTAAAAATTAGCTGGGTGTGGTGGTGTGTGCCTGTAGTTGCAGCTACTTGGAAGGCTGTGGTGGGAGGATTGCTTGAGCGTGGGAGGATTGCTTGAGCATGGGAGGTCAAGGCTGTGATGAGCCATGATTTTGCCACTGCACTCCAGCCTAGGTGACAAAGTGAGACCTTGCCTGTCTCTTAAAAAAGAAAAGAACCCACTGAGGACAGAGGTGGATACTAGAAGATAAATCTGACAAAATTATCTAAAATGTAGCATAGAAAGATACAGACATGAAATGTGTGTGAAAGAGATGAGGAGGCATGTTGGATAGCATAAGATATTCCAATACATATCTGAAAAAGTTTGAGCAGGAGAGAATAGAAAGAGGATGAGTGAAGAAAATGCATATTTACAAAATCTTTCAGCTGTTTAGAAGCACCTAATGTGTGTCAGGCACTATTCTAGGCTCTTAGAACAGTTAAGGAGATAAGAAGAAGAGATCAGGGCTCATCATCTTCCAGAACTGAAGTTGGACGATAATTCTTAGTTTCAGGAAATGAGTCCTAAAATACACTAGATTCTCACCTGGGCACATAGAGAAACTGAAGGACTCAATGATGGAGGTTGGGTTAAAAAATGAGAAAGCAAACATGTTTTCTACAAAGCAACAATGCATGGACGGATGGCAAACTTCTCAACAGCTACTATAGAAATTAGAAGACAAGGGAATATGGTCTTCATGGTTCTTAGAGGAAGTATCCGGCCACATAGACCATAACCCCCAACCAATCCATCCTTTGACATGGGAGGTGACTTGAACTAATAACCAGTATACAGTCAACTCTGGCTTAGATTTATCCAAATCCTTACAAACTTTTTAGACAACTGGAGAAATGTGAATATAGACTGTATTAGATAGCATAAGGAATTATTGTTATTTTTAGTGATATAACATAGTGGTTAAGTAGATGTCTTTAATTTCATAAGACAAGTACTCAAGACTATTAGGTGAAATGTCATGATGTTGGGCTGGGTGCAGTGGCTCACACCTGTAATCCCAGCACTTTGGGAGGCCAAGGCGGGCAGATCACAAGATCAGGAGTTTGAGACCAGTCTGGCCAATATGGTGAAACCCCGTCTCTGAAGAAATGTCATGACGTTACAGCATATTTGGGGGTGTCGATTTTCTTCCTGGAAACCTTTGTGGTTGGTGGCACCTTTGGAGCCTTTGCCAGGGTTCTTATCCTGCTACCAGGTACACAGACAAGCGAAGGGTGAAGAAGATCAAGAGGAGCTTTATTTAGTGTTAGAACAGCTCAGAGGAGATCCACAGTAGGTAGCTCCTCTCTGTAGATACATTGTTCTGTTGAGTGCTCAGCTCTCAGCAGAGAAGGCCATGGAGAGGGTAGCTCCTTTCTGCTCATGGTCATCTAGCAGAGAGGAGGCCTCGGGGAGAGTGGCTCCTCTCCACAGGCAGGTCATTCAGATGTCTCCACAGGCCTCTGAAGGTCTCAGCAGGTAGACCTGAGGGTAGATCCTCTCTGCAGCTGGTCATTCTGTTGTCTCTGTCCTCTGCCCGCTCTTGCTGAGTCTAGGGCTTTTATGGCCCCTCAGCCTCCTGAGTAGCTGGGACTACAGGCACTTGCCACCATGGCTGGCTAATTTTTGCATTTTTAGTGGAGATGGGTTTCTCCATGTTGGCCAGACTGGTCTCAAACTTCTGACCTCAGGTGAGCCACCCACCTTGGCCTCCCAAAGTGCTGGGGTTACAGGTGTGAGCCACTACACCTGACCCATCTCTTGTTTACTGTCCATCACGTGGAAGCCATATCTAGAAAAAAAAATAGAAATAAACCATTCACCAAGGATACAATCTTAGCATAGAACTTAGTACAAGAATGCTCATGTACTAGATGGATCAGTAGGTGTCTTCTAGCCCACCCAGTGGCTCATGCCTGTAAACCCAGCACTTTGGGAGGCTGAGGGAGAATCACTTGAGGCCAGGAGTTTGAGACCAGCCTGGGCAATACAGTGAGGCCCCATCTTAAAAAAAAAATAGCCAGGTAACACCTGTAGTCCCAGCTATTAGGGAGGCTGAGGTGGGAATATTTCTTGAGCCTGGGAGGCAGAGGTTGCAGTGAGCCAAGATGGTGCTGTTGCACTCTAGTCTGGGCGACAGAGCCAGACTCTGTCTCAAAAAAAAAGGATTTGATGTGAATATTGCATCACCTATGATGTGATCAGCCAATAATGTTTGATATGAATCCAGCAAAAACTTTGGATCTAATTTACTGTTAATAGAAAATATAGAGGAAGGAGAAATGTGCTAGCCAATACCACAAGGAAGCAGTCAGACCTGGGAGGTGGAAAGGTCTCCAGGACAGTCAACCCCGTCTCTTCAGCCAATGAGCGCCATGGGAAAAAAGGACTGTAGAAGACTAAAAGAGACGAACGGGCATACTAAATACACTGGCAGTATGTGGTTCTGGATTGGATCTGAACTGAAACACCAAACACTATTGGGATAACTGGGAAACTTTGAATATAGAATGGATATTAGATGATATTAAGAAATTATTTTGCTAGATGTGTTTGCGTTTAGTTGACTAAGAAAAAGTTGTTTTTTAAATATAGACACAAATTATATTTAAGGTTGGAATATCAAAGATGTCTAAAATTCTGGATTTTTAAAATATAAAGCAAGTTAAAAAAATTTTTAAATGAAAGCGAAATCAAGTTATTTTTATTCAAAGAAAAACTAAGAGTTTATCGCCAACACAGCCGCAATGGAGGGTTTCTAAGAGATCCATTTCAGGATGAAGAAAACTGAACACTAAGATGCAGGAGAGAGGAGTCGACAAACAAATCAGTAAGGACTTGAGTACATTTAAACAGGAGATGACTCTACAAAGCAATAGTAATATTCACATCAATCTGGGGCATATAAAATAAGACACAGCAAGATGCTGGACATCAAATGGAAGGGAGATGGTTGGTGTGGTAGCATTCAGAGGCCTTTGACTCTTCTGAAAGAAGGCACCGAAGTTAATCAACTTTACACTCTGTCAAGAGTGCATATTAAAATATTAAAGATATTCATAACAGAATAGAAATAGAAAGTGTAACTTCAAACCAGTAAAGAGAAAAAAATAAAACTTAATAACTGCAAATTATTATCATGAGGTCAAGAGTTTGAGACCAGCCTGACCAACATGGTGAAACCTTGTCTCTACTAAAAATACAGAAATCAGCTGGGCATAGTGGCGGGTACCTGTAAAATCCCAGCTACTCGGGAGGCTGAGGCAGGTGAATCGCTTGAACTGGGGCGGCAGAGGTTGCAGTGAGCCGAGATTGCACTACTGCACTCCAGCCTGGGCAACAGAGTAAGATTCTGTCTCAAAAAAGCAAAAAACAAACAAAAAAAAGAGAGAAAGTGTTATTAGAATGAAGAAGATCTCTACATAATCCTAGAAGATATAATTCTTAAGGAAGATTTAACAATTCTAAGTTTTATATTTATGTACAAAATAATATAATCAATTACTGTAAGAAGAAAAACTGACAGAATTATAAGGAAAAATCTGTAATTCCCAATGATAGCAGGATATTTGAACACATTTCTCAGTAATTTCTAGATCAACCAAACAAATTTAGTAAGAAATATTGTCACGCCATAAATTAGCAATCTAACATACATTAATTAGATAATTCATATTCCTGTCAAGTACATATAAGACATTTACAGAAACAGCAAAAACTGATTACATACACAGGACATAAAATGTCTTTGTGTGTGTGTGTGTGTGTGTGCGTGTGTGTGTGTGTGTGTGTGTGTAATGGAGTTTCTCTCTTGTCGCCCAGGCTGGTATGCAATGGTGTGATCTCAGCTCACTGCAACCTCTGCCTCTTGGGTTCCAGTGATTCCTGCCACCTTGCCTGGCTAAGTAGAGACAGAGTCTCTGGATAGGGTCTCACTCTTGCCCAGGCTGGAGTGCAGTGATGTGATCTTGGCTCACTATAACATCTGCTTCCCCGGCTCAAGCAATTCTCCACCTCAGTCTCCAGAGTAGCTGGGACTACAGATGCATGACACCACACCCAGCTAATTTTTGTATTTTTTGTAGAGATGAGAGACTGATGCAGGAGAATTACTTGAGTCTGGGAGTTGAAGGCTGCAGTAAGCCATGAACATGCCACTGCACTGTAACCTGGGTGAGAGAGTGAGACCCTGTCTCAAAAAAGATAGAAAGAAAGAGAGGAAGAGAGAGGGAAAAAAGGAAGGAAGGAAGGAAGGTAGGAAGGAAGGAAAGAAGGAAGGAAGGAAAGAAGGGAGGGAGAGAGAGGAAGGAAGGAAGAGGAAAGAAGAGAGGGAGGAAGGGAGGGAACAAAGCCTGGGAGATTTGTGGGGCACCATTAAGCATATCAATTTGGGTATAATGAGAATGCAAGGAAGAGAAGAAATTTCTATCTTCTTTCTAGAAGCATAAAGAATATTTGAAGAATTAATACTGAAAACCCCAAATTTTATAAGATACATGGAGCTAAACATCCAAGAAGCTCAATAAACTCCTAAACTCAAAGAGATCCTCATTGAGACACATCATCAAACTGTTGAAAGCCAAAAATAAAGAGACAAACTTGAAAGCAGAGAGAAGTGAATCATAATGTGCAAGGGATATTCATTAAGTATAACAGCCAGTTTCTCATTAGAAACCACTAAGGCCAGAGGGCAGTGGAATGACATATTTAAAGAGCTAAAAGAAAAAAAGCTGTCAACCAAGAATTCTATTCCAGCAAAGCTATCCTTGAAGAATGTAGAAGAAATTAAGACATTCCCAGATAGACAAAAGCTGAGAGAGTTTATTGCCATTAGTCTGGCCCTATTAAAAAAGTTATGGGGAATTATTTGGGGCAAAAGAAAAGGACATTAGATAATCTACCTGCACAATAATGAATTTGAACCCTTATCCCATACCATAAATAAAGATTAACTAAAAATGGATCAAAAACCTAAAAGTAAGAGCTAACACTATAGAATTCTTAGAAGAAAACTTAGGAAGGAATCTTTCTGACCTTGGATTTGGCAATGGTTTCTAAAATATGACACTGAAAGCACAAGCAACAAAAGAGAGAAAATAGATAATTTGGACCTCATCAAAGTTAAAAACTGTTTGCATCGAAAGACACTATAAAGAAAATGAAAAGATAATATCCCAGGCTCTGCCTGGGAGACTTGTGTTACTATTAAGCACACCAACTTAGGCCTAATGAGAATGCAAGACAGAGAAGAGGTGGAAAGGAGCAATAGAATGGGAGAAAATATTTGCATATTAAACATCTGATAAGGGTCTAGTATCCAGAAGAACTCAGCTGGGCACGGTGGCTCATGTCTGTAATCCCAGCATGTTGGGAGGTCGAGGCAGGCAAATTACCTGAGGTCAGGCCTTCAAGACCAGTCTGACCAACATGGAGAAACCCTGCCTCTACTAAAAAACACAAAAGTTGCCAGGCATCATGGTGCATACCTGTAATCCCAGCTACTTGGGAGGCTGAGGCTGGAGAATTGCTTGAACTTGGGAGGTGGAGGTTGCAGTGAGCTGAGATCGCACCGTTGCACTCCAGCCTAGGCAATAAGAGCGACCCTTCATCTCAAAAAAAAAAAAAAAAAAAAAGAATTCTCACAATTCAACAGCCAAAAGACAAACAACCAACCCAATTAAAACATGGGCCAAAGTGCATTGCTGGTGGGAATGGGATGCAAAATGATGCAGCTGCTGTGGAAAACAGCATGGCAGTTTCTCAAAAAACTAAATGTAGAGCTACCATATGGTTCAGTAATTCCACTCCTGGGTATATATCCAAAAGAATTGAAAGCAGGGCCTGGAATAGATATTTGTACATCAATGTTCGTAGTGACGTTATTCACAGAAGCCAAAAGGTGAAAAAAACCCAGATGTCATCTACAGATGAATAGATAAACAAAATGTGGCAAATACATACAATGGAATATTATTCATCCATAAAAACACATTCTACAACATGTATGAACCTTGAAAACATTATGTTAAATGAAAGAAGCCAATCACAACAGGCCATTTATTGTGTAATTCCATTTCTATGAAAAGTCCAGAATAGGCAAAGCCATAGAGACAGAAGCAGATTGCAGAAGCTGGATGCATGGGAGAAATGAAGGGTGACTGCTTAATGAGTACAGGGCTTCTGTTTAGGGCAATGAAAACGTTCTGAAACTAGATAGTAGCGATGGTTGCATAGCATTCTGAATGTATTTAACAGCAATACATCACTTTAAAATTGTTAAATGGTAAATTTTGTTACATGATTTTACCGTAATTTAAAACTACCTTTTTCTTCTTTTTTTTAAGACACAGGGTCCTGCTCTGTTGCCCAGGCTGTAGTGCAGTGGCACAACAATAGCTCACTGCTGCCTTGACCTCCTGGACTCCAGCAATACTCCTGCCTCAGCCTCCTGAGTAGCTCTAACCATAGGCACCAGTCACTGTGCCTGGCTAATTTTTAAATTTTTTGTGAAGGCCAGGTGCTCGCATCTGTAATCCGAGCACTTTGGGAGGCCAAAGTGGATGGATCTCTTGAGACCAGGAGTTCAAGACCAGCCTAGCCAACATGGTCAAACCCCGTCTCTACTAAAAATACAAAAATTAGCTGGGCATGGTGGCGGGCCCCAGTTACTCAGGAGGCTGAGGCAGGATAATCGCTTGAATCTGGGAGGCAGAGGTTACAGTGAACCAAGATTGTGCCACTGCACTCCAGCCTGGGCGACAGAGCAAGACCTTATCTCAAGGTCTTTTCTTTTTTTATTTGTAGAGACAGAGTCTATCTATGTTGTCTGGAGTGGTCTTGAACTCCTGGCCTCACATGATCTTCCTGCCTCAGCCTCCCAAAGTGTTGAGATTACAGGTGTGAGCCGCTGTGCCTGGCCACAAACTAATTACTAATGTGAATAATGCTGGAGTGAACATGGGAGTGCAGATATTTTACAAGGTGGTGATTTCATCTCTGGGTATGTACCCAGAAGAGGGGGACTGCCAGGTCATATGGTAGTTCTAGTTTTTAACTTCTTTGGGAGTCTCCGCACTGTTTCCCATAATGGTTGTACCAATCTACATTCCCAGCAACAGTGTGCTGGGTTCCCTTTTCTCCACATCCTCACCAACATTTATTATCTCCTATCTTTCTGATAATAACCATCCTTATGGGTGCAAAGTGATAGATATCCCATAGTGGTTTTAATTTGCATTTCCCTTATGGATGAATGGATAAAGAAAATGTATGTGTGTGGGGTGTGTGTATGTGTATGTGTGTGTGTGACACAAATATGTGTAATAAAATATTATTCAGCCTTTAAAAAGGAGATCCTGCCATTTACCACAGCATGGATGGACCTGGAGGACATTATGCTAAGTGAAATAAGCCAGACAGGGAAAGAAAATATTGCCTGAGCTCACTTATATGTGGAATATTTTTATTTTATTATTTATTTATTTATTTATTTATTGAGACAGAGTCTTCCTCTGTCACCCAGGCTGGAGTGCAGTGGTGTGATCTCAGCTCTCTGCAAGCTCCGCCTCCCGGTTCAAGCGATTCTCGTGCCTCAGCCTCCCAAGTAGCTGGGATCAGAAGCACCCGCCACCACATCCAGCTAATTTTTGTATTTTTAGTAGAGACAGGGTTTCACCGTGTTAGTCAGGCTGGTCTTGAACTCCTGACCTCATGATCCACCCAACTCGGCCTCCCAAAGTGTTGGAATTACAGGCGTGAGCCACCGTACCCGGCATATGCGGAATATTTTTAAAAAGAGCTCAACTACACAGAGATAGAGGATGAAAGAGTGGTTCGGGAGAGGGCAGGAAGGTATAAGTCAGGGAACATATAGCAGATATGTAGGATAAACAAGTGTAGACTTCTAATGTACAGCATGAAGACTAAAGTTCATAAAATTAATTATTACTAAGAATTTATTACATGTTAAATAAATAGATCTGGGCTGCTCTTGTCACAAGAAAAAGTAACCATGAGATGACAGATATGTTAACTTATTTCATTACTGTAATCATTTTACTATCCATATGTATTCCACAGCAACATGTTGTAAACCTGAAATAAACACAATAAAATTTATTTGTAAAAATAATTGCCTGGCGCAGTGGCTCACGCCTGTAATCCCAGTACTTTGGGAGGCTGAGGCGGGCAGATCACTAGGTCAAGAGATCAAGACCATCCTGGCCAACATGGTGAAACCCTGTCTCTACTAAAAATACAAAAATTAGCTGGGCATGGTGGCGCGCACCTGTAGTCCCAGCTATTCAGGAGGCTGAGGAAGGAGAATCACTTGAACCCAGGAGGCAGAGGTTGCAGTGAGCCAAGATTGCAACACTGCACTCCAGCCTGATGAGAGAGTGAGATTCTGTCTCAAAATAATAATAATAATAATAATAATAATTACTGTTAGCCAGGTGTCATGGCATGCAACTGTAATCCCAGCTACTAAGGAGCCTGAAGCAGGAGAATCGCTTGAACTCAGGAGGCAGAGGTTGCAGTGAGCCGCGATCGCACCACTGCACTCCAGCCTGGGCGACAGAGCAAGACTCTGTCTCAAAATAATAATAATAATTGCTAAAAATAAGTAAAGACTGAAATAAATGAAAGGCTATACCACATGAATGGGAAAATGCAATATTATAAAGATATCACTCCTAACATCTCTAAAAGTAAATGTAAACAAACAAATAAATAAAATTGATTCCAAAATGTATACGGAATTGCAAAGAGCAAGGAACAGCAAACACAATCTTGAAGTAAAAGAACAAAGTTGGAGGTCCCACACTAATAGATATCATAAAGCTGTAATACTTAAAACAGTGTGGCATGGGTGAAAGGCTAGACAGACTGACATTGTGCATTTTCTGTATCAGTTCCCCACTTTACAAAATGAAGCAATTAAAGTGGAACACTGTGAAGACAGCAGGGGAACTGAAAACACTAAAGAATCATGTATATTGGAAGAGATAAATTATATTAGGAGGTGAAAGCATAAAAGAATATATGCTTGGCCATGCACATGATCCATCTCCTGTGAATACCTTATTTTCTGCGTTTGAGAAAATGAAGACAAATTATTAAAATATTGTGGTTCTGGAAAGCTGCACAACCATCACCACCGTGTAGCTTACTGTGTTCCTTTCAAAAAATGCATTGACTTAGAAGGAATAATGCTGAAAGGAGCTAAGCTGGAGGAAGTGGAGAGTTACAGATGGAATTTTGTTCCTTGTCCCTCTCAAACTTTTATGTTAAAGCCCTCACCCTTGCCAGGCACGGTGGCGCATGCCTGAAGTCTCAGCTACTCGGGAGGCTGAGGTGGGAGGATCGCTTGAGTCCAAGAGTTCTGGGCTGTAGTGCGCTATGCCGATCAGGTGTCCGCACTAAGTTCGGCATCAATATGCTGACCTCCCGGGAGTGGGGGACCACCAGGTTGCCTAAGGAGGGGTGAACTGGCCCAGGTCGGAAACGGAGCAGGTCAAAACTCACGTGCTGATCAGTAGTGGGATCGTGCCTGTGAATAGTCACTGCACTCCAGCCTGGGCAACATAGCAAGACCCTGTCTCTAAAAAAAAAAAGAAAGAAAGAAAGAAAGAAAAAAAAAGGCCCTCATCCTCAATGTCACTGATTTTGGAGATAGAACCTTTAAAGAGGTGAGTCGGGTTAAATGAGGACATAAGGATGAGACCCTAATGCAATAGATCCAGTATCCTTATAAGAAAGAGTAAAAGACACCAGTGATGTGCAGGCACTGAGGAAAGGCCATGAGAAGACGCAGCAGAAAGGCAGTCACACAACCCAAAGAGAGAGACCTCAGGAGAAGCAAAACCTACTGGGACCTCCATCCTGAAAGTCCCGGCCTCCAGGACTGTGGGAAAGTTAATCTCTGCTGTTTAAGACCCCCAGTCTGGGGCATTTTGTTATGACAGCCCTAGCAAACTAATACAAGGAGACACTAATAACTGACAAATCTTTAAAGGAAATTTTAATCATAAAGACAGAACGATTGCTGTTTGCTTCTAAGAGGTTATGATCATACTGACAGCAGAAAAATCCCATTCAAAAATTCATTCTGGCACAGTCTAGGGTTATCAGAAACTGCATAACAGAAACAAAAGGAATGTGACACTTGTCCATTTCGAGTTTCTTGTGATGCTTTGTCAGTACTTTCAGAAGATGATTCACAATCGTCCACCTCTGAAGACTCCATTGCCGAGCAAAGCAGACCATCCCTCAGCTTCTTGGATCTGAACGTGGATGAACCCCAGGCATTGACTGTTTCACTCACTCCTTCCACAGCTCGTTTTGTTCACTTTTACCTTCCACTAACAGCAACAGGGACCGCAGCCACCATTTCCACATATCCCTTCTCATCTCCACACCTCACTCACTTCACTCTTCACTAACAAACTTGCTTCATTTTATTATTACTAATTATTTGCCTTCATTCTGTGTCTTTCACACATTATTTCGCTGTTCGTTTACATTACAGTGCACATTTGTTGCACTTAAAGGAAAATATAATTTGTATCCTGTAATGTTACTACACAAATAAACTAATGAGTTAATTTAGTGCTAAACAATTAGGCTATTGGTGTTTTAAAGGCTTTAGATTAAGCAGAAAAATCATATATTACTGGTTGGGGTTTTTAGATGTGCTGGGAATACATTATCATTTTTTCCCCATTTAAAATAATGACATACAGACTCCCACTATCTAAAATTCACTATCCAACATGTTTTTAGGAATGCATTAGAATCTTTGAGGGATGTCTGAACTAGGATACAAGGAACTAGAAAGGACGAAGTCATATAGTCACCATGTTGATGTGTATTTTAGGTTGTATTCCACTAGAAGACAAATACGATCAACGATTAGTGACACAAAGGTTCACCCCAACCTAGATTAGGGTGGTGACATTCCGATCACTCCGTTTATAGTTGTTTTCCTTTTGGGACTAGAAGTAATCTATGTGGTGTTACTTTGGTCCTATTTGAATATCTACAACAATCAATCATCTATTGTTTTTGATGCCAAATGATAATCCTTGCCTGAATCACCAATTAATTGGAGTTTGTGAAATTATATTTCTTTTATTTCATTCACATTTATTAACTAGATGTGTACACATCACTTAAGTTTAAAAAAATTAAAAAAGGCAGGGCACAGTGACTCACGCCTGTAATCCCAGCATTTTGGGAGGCTGAGGCGGGTGGATCACTTGAGGCCAGGAGTTCAAGACCAGCCTGGCCAACATGGTGAAACCCCATCTCTACTAAAAATACAAAAAAGATTAGCCAGGTGTGGTGGCGTATGTCTGTAATTCCATTTACTCAGGAGACTGAGGCACAAGAATCACTTAAGCCTGGGAGGCAGAGGTTGCAATGAGCTGAGATCACAACACTGCACTCCAGCCTGGGTGACAGAGCAAGACTCTGTCTCCGAAAAAAAAAGTAAAAAACATTTAAAAAGCAGATATTAACTAGAATTCTGTGAAGGCTTTACTCATCAAGTAGGTCTATTTGGTTATCCTAAAATAAACTTTTACTGAAAGAGCAAAATAAATGCTGTTGTTGTTTTTTTTTTTTTCCTCTTTGAGACAGGATCTGGCTCTGTCACCCAGGCTGGAATGTAATGAGGCAATCCTGGCTCACGGCAGCCTCGACCTCCTGGGCTCAAGCAATCCTCCCACCTCAGCCTCCTGAGTAGCTGGGACACAAGCATGCACCAACATGCCTAGTTAATTTTTGCATTTTTAAAAAAACAGAGATAGTGTTTAGCCATGTTGCCCAGTCTGATCTCAAATTCCTGAGCTCGAGCAATCTGCCTGCCTTGGGCTCCCAAAGTGCCATGATTACAGGCATAAGCCACTGCACCCAGTCTAAAATTTTAATATATTTTTTTAATTAGCAATTTTCAATAAGGAATTATTTTAACAGTTGCCCCAAATGGTAATAAATGAGACTTCTTGACTTCTTCTCATTTTATCATTACAAACTAATGAATTGTCATCAATTCAATATATTCAATCCAGAATAATCGTTATACTTTTAATTGTCAGACTGTCACAACTTTGTCCAGTGGAGGCACCTTCAAATGGACTCCTGAGTCCTTTTGGCATGACATATCTTCTAAAGCTTTCGTGCTTCTAATTCCCTTTCTTTCTTTTTTCTTTTTCTTTTCTTTTCTTTTTTTTTTTTTTTTTTTTTTTTGAGACAGAGTCTAGCTCCCTCATCCAGGCTGGAGTGCAGTGGCGCAATCTTAGGTCACTACAACCTCCGCCATCCAGGTTCAAGCCATTCTCTTGCCTCAGCCTCCTGAGTAGCTGGGGACTACAGGTGTGCACCACCACATCTGGCTAATTTTTTTGAATTTTTAGTAGAGACGGGGTTTCACCATGTGGGCCAGGCTGGGCTCAAACTCCTGACCTAAAGTGATCCGCCTGCCTCGGCTTCCCAGACTGCTAGGATTACAGGCATGAAGCACCGTGCTCAGCTCTGCTTTCATGTTTCTTAATGTGAAAAGGAATCCCAGGCTCACTTTGATAAGTGCCTGCACTAGACCTGAAATCAGCAGTTTCCCAGTGAGCCATATCTTGTCTTAATGTGGAACGGTGTTAGAGAACACAGCATGAACACTAGGAATGCTCATTTCTTCTGACCCATTTCAGTGGACAGGACCAGAAAAAAAAATCATACACATATATGTGTGTGTATATATATTTTTAAAATATAAAGATATATATTTTTATATATATTTTTTGAGACGAGGTCTCACTCTGTCTCCTAGGCTGGAGTGTGGTGGGTTCACTGCAGGCTCAACCTCCTGGGTTCATGCCTCCTACCTCAGCCTCCCAAGTAGCTGGGGCTACAGGCACGCACCACCATGCCTGGCTAATTAAATTTTGTATTTTTGTGTACAGGCAGTGTTTCACCATGTTGCCCAGGCTGGTCTCAAACTCTTGGGCTCAAGCAATCCGCCTTGCTTGGCCTCCCAAAATGCTAGGATTATAGGGGTGAGCCACATTGCCTGGCCAGAAAAAATATTTTTAAAAGCAATGAGTTAATATTGATTTTTCAATTCAATTTTAACATTATTGTGTTTTCACTTTGTTTCTTTGATTATATAATTGTATGTTTTCTCTTATATTAAAAATACTGGTTCCTGGCCAGGTGCGGTGACTCAGGCCTGTAATCCCAGCACTTTGGGAGGCCGAGGCGGGTGGATCACCCGAGGTCAGGAGTTTGAGACCAGCCTGGCCAACATGGTGAAACCCCGCCTCTACTAAAAATACAAAAATTAGCTAGGCATGGTGGCAGGCACCTGTAATTCCAGCTACTCGGGAAGCTGAGGCAGGAGAATTGCTTGAACCCAGGAGGCAGAGGTTGTATTGAACTGAGATTGCACCACTGCACTCCATCCTGGGTGATAAGGAGACTCCGTCTCAAAAAAAAAAAAAAAAAAACAACGGTTTCTTACATTATTAATATAACTATTTGTGTCTGAGAAAATAATATATTTTAACATATTTTCAAAATTCCAGTACTGATAATACTATAAACATTACTTCTGAGAGAGTTTAAAATTTAGGAAAGTTAATATATAAAGGTTTAAAGTTTAAAATTTTAGTTGTGGCTTTTTTATCCTTAAAATGCATCATATTAATGATGTAAAGTCTCCCTCCCTCCCTCTCTTTTTCCCTCCCTCCCCCTCACCCCATCTCCCCCGTCTTCCCCTCTCCCCCTCTGCCTCTCTCTTCCTCCCTCTCTCTCTCTTTCTCTCACAAGGTCTTGCTCCATTACCCAGGCTTGAATTCAGTGGTGTAATCACAGCTCACTGCAGCCTTGACCTCCTGGACTCAAGAGATCCTCTCACCTCCTGAGTAGCGGGGGGCCACAGGGTTGCACCACCATGACCAGCTGGGGTGTGTGTGTGTGTGTGTGTGTGTGTGTGTGTGTGTGTGTGGTTTTTCTTTGTTTGGTAGAGACTGCAGTCTCACGATGTTGTCCAGGGTGGTCTTGAACTCCTGGCCTCTTTTATTTTGGGGTTAGGTAATGGCATTACTACAAGCAGCAGTCTCAAAGCAAGTAGTTGTTTCTGTCTTTACCTCCTCACTCCTCTCCCATTTTTATTGTTTCTTGTTTATTCTAGCAGTGCTTCTTTTTACAAATATATTAGCCCTTTCTTATTTCTTCCCCACCTCCACCCTTTCTCATATAAAACATAGCATGCTATATACCCTGTTCTGCACTTTACTTTTTTCACTCAACAATATATATTGGACATCTACATCAATATGTGGAGCCTCTGATTATTTTATTTTTAAAATAAAAATAGTTTTTTTAGCAAATAAAAATAGTTTTATTTATTAACTTGGACCAGAACTACGTGCTCATAATGTAAAATTTTTGATCAGACATTCTTATATAAATAGCTACTTCCAAATTTATCTCTCAATCTTTCTTTACATTGACTGTATATACAAATTTTAATTTACACACTTATCTAGAGCATGTATATGTATGCATTTAACATTTTATTCAACCTGTAACTATGAATTCTTTATTATCTATAAATAACTAGTGCATCAAAAGACAAGCCCACCCCCCTTTTTTTTTAGTGACGGAGTCTCACTATGTTGCCCAGTCTGGCTTTGAAATCCTAGACTGCAGGGATCATCCCACTTCAGCCCCCCAGGTAGCTGGGATTTACAGGTATAGGCCTATAAATCACCATACCCAGGTATAGGCCTCTTCGTAAACTATAGTACTACAATATCATTATCACAATTAAAATTTTAAAGAACAACTCCCTAATCTCATCAAATGTTCGGTCAGTGGTTGAGTCTACAGTTGTCTCATAAATGTCATGTTAAAAAAATTTTTTTAACACTATGTTCCAAGTAAGGTCCACACATTATGATTGGTTAATGTGTCTTTTATTTTTCTTTAGAGACAGGGTCTTGCTCTGTCACTCAGGCAGAGTGCAGTGGTGCTATCATAAGTCACTGAGCCTCGAACTCCTGGGCTCAAGCCATCCTCTTGCTTCACCCTCCTAAAGTGTTGGGATTACGGGAGTGAGCCACTGCCCAGGCCTCTTTTAAACTATAGGTTCCAAACCATCTCTTTTTTTCCCTTGCAATTTTTTTTTTTTTTTTTTTTTTGGTGTGTATGTGAAGAAACGGGTTGTTTGTCCTTTAGAGTTTCTTACTGTCTTAATTTTGTTGATTATACCAGTTTGGTGTAATTTAATGTGTCTCCCTGCCCTCTGCATTATTTTCTGTACATTGATAATTAGATCTTTTTTTCTTCAGTTTCTACAGAAATGTATTTATTTGTCTATTTCCGTAGGTTTTGGGGGAACAGGTGGTATTTGGTTACATGAGTAAGTTCTTTAGTGGTGTTTCTGGTTTGTGTTTGTTTTTTGAGACCGGTTCTTTCTCTGTTCCCCAGGCTGCAGTGCAGTGGGCTGATCACAATTCACCGCAGCCTCCACCTCCTGGGCTCAGGCGATCCTTTCACCCCTGTCTCCCAAGTAGCTGGGACTACAGGTGGGCACCACTATGCATGGCTAATTTTTGTATTTTTTATAGAGATGGGTTTCTGCCATGTTTCCCAGCCTGGTCTTGAACTACTGGGCTCAAGCCATACTCCTACCTTGGTCTCCCAAAGTTCTGGGATTACAGGCGTGAGCCACTGTGCCCAACCTGTATTTTGTTTATTAAGAAATAATACTTGGCTGGGCATGGTGGTTCACGCCTGTAATCCCAGCACTTTGGGAGGCCAGGCAGGTGGATCACGAGGTCAAGAGATCGAGATCATCCTGGCCAACATGCTGAAACACCGTCTCAAAAAAAGAAAAAAAAAAGAGATGATACTTGGCTAGGTGCAGTGGCTCACCCCTGAAATCCCAGCACTTTGGGAGGCCAAGGAGGGTAGATCACCTGAAGTCAAGAGTTTGAGACCAGCCTGAGCAACATGGAGGAACCCCATTTCTACTAAAAAATACAAAATTAGCCGGGCATGGTGGCATGAACCTGTAATCTTAGCTACTGGGGAGGCTGAAGCAAGAGAATTGCTTGAACCCAGGAGGCAGAGGTTGCAGTGAGCCGAGATCGTGCCAGTGTACTCCAGACTGGGGAATAAGAGTGAAACTCTGTCTCAAAAAAAAAAAAAAAAGTATACTATAGTTGTGCTAGCAGAATATATATATATACACACATTACAGACTTTAGTAGTCATCACAATGCTCCCAATTCATAAGAAAGCAACAGTCAGAAAAATTAGGAAGTTTTTAAAAAAAATCTAATCACAGCAGAATTTCTTCATACCCACAAAATTGAAATAAAACTGCAATCAGAGTAAGTTTCCACATAGCTCATTTGTAGCCAAGCAAGGAAAGCCATTTACCAATAGTGAATTAAATCATGTGATGCAGAAGTCAAAGAAATGTGTTGAGAGAAAATAAATTTGTTTAAGACTCTTAGTCATTCATCAAGAACAGCTGCTTGAAGAGTTGAGGACACTGGGGTAAACATCAATAATCAACTAAAAAACAAGGCCAATGATTAAATGTGATTTTCCTTTGGCTCTTGATTAGTGGACAGATGCTACTGACACTGCTCAGCTGTTATTTATTCAAGGAGTCAATGTGAAGTTTGGAGTGACTGAAGAATGAGCCACTATCAGTAGTGTGTTTGGAACAATTACATAGGATAATATTTTCAAAGTTGAGAAAACACTAATTCTGTACAGCCTGAAGTGGAACCTACTAAGATGTGCTACAACTGATGGTGATAAAGAAAAAGGTGTAGTGGCCAGGTGCGGCGGCTCACGCCTGTAATCCTAGCACTTTGGGAGGCCAAGGTGGGTGGATCACCTGAGGTCAGGAGTTCAAGACCAGCCTGGCCATCATGGTGAAACCCCATCTTAAAAAAAAAAAAAAGAAAGAAAAAGGAAAGAAAAAAAAAAGAAAAAAAGATGTAGTGAGGCATATTCACAAAGCATATGAAAATGTAAGGTGTTTAAAGCCTGTTATTATTCACTGTATGTTATTATTCACTGTATGAACCATCAGTAGGTTTTATCATGTGTTATTGAACCAGTATGTCAACAGTGAACTTCATTTGCATTTTGTGGTCTTTGTCATTTTGTCAGTGCTTTGAACTGAATGTGTACCCCCAAACTTCACACACTAATCCCTAATCCCAATATAATGATATTTGCTGGTATGGCCTTTGGGAAGTAATTAGGTCATGAGGGTGGAGCCTTGTGAATGAGATTAGTATCATTTTAAGAAGAGACACGAGAGAGCTTGCTTCTCTCTGCTCTCTGCCATGTGAAAATATGAGAAGATAGCCATCTGCATCTTGGGCTTTCCAGCCTCAGAACTGTGAAAAATGCATGTTTCTTGTTTAAGCCACCAGTGTGTGATAATTTGTTGCAGCAGATTGAACTAAAAGAGTTTTTGTTAGAAATAGAAGTCGACTATCCTGACTTGTCCTACCATACAGCAGTTCATTGACTTAGTGGTGGCAAAGAGATATTGAGATTTTCTTGAGCCCAGGACTGAGATAGAAAATTTTCTAAACATGCCTTCAAACACATGTAATGGTTAAACTCTCTGTGTCAACTTGGAAAGGCTATGGTGCCCAGTTCTTTGTTCAAACACTAGTCTAGATATTGCTCTAAGGATATCTTGTAGATATAACTAACACTTAAAATCAACTGACTTTAAGTAAAGGAGATTCTCCTTGATGACATGGGTAGGACTCATCCAATTAGTCAAAAGCCTTAAGAGCAAAGACTGAGGTTTCCTGGAAAAGAAAGTATTCTGCCTCAAGACTGTAACATCGAAATCCTGAGTTACCATTCTGCTGACCTGCCCTACACGTCAGACTTGCCAGTCCCCGCAATTGTGTGAGCCAATTCCTTAAAATGGATCTTTTTTTTTTTTGAGACAGAGTCTCGCTCTGTCACCAGGCTGGAGTGCAGTGGCACGATCTCGGCTCATTGCAAACTCCGCCTCCCAGGTTCCAGCGATTCTCCTGCCTCAGCCTCCTGAGTAGTCGGGACTACAGGCATACGCCACCAAGCCCAGCTAATTTTTTTATTCTTAGTAGAGATGGGGTTTGACCATGTGTGGCCAGGATGATCTTGATCTCTTGACCTCATGATCCACACACCTCGGCCTCCCAAAGTGCAGGGATTACCGGTGTGACCCACAGCTCCCAGCCAAAATAAGTCTTTTTAAAAAACCTTTATTTTAGGTTTAAGGGAACATGTGCAAGTTTGTTATATAGGTGAACTGTGTGTCACCAGGGGTTTGGTATACATATTATTTACTCACCTGGGAAATAAACATAGTACCTGACAGGTATTTTTTGTGATCCTCTCCTTCCTCCCACCCTCTACATTCAAGTAGGCCTCAGTGTCTGTTGTTCCCCACTTGGTGTATGTGTTATGTGTTTTCATTGTTTAGCTCCCACTTATAAGTGCAAACATGTGGTATTTGGTTTTCTGTTCCTGCATTACTTGCTTAGGATGATAGCCTCCAAATCCATCCATGTTGCTGCATGGATCTTTTTTTTTTTTTTGAGATGGTGTCTCACTCTTTTGCCCAGGCTGGAGTGCAGTGGTGCAATCTCGGCTCACTGCAACCTCCACCTCCCGGATTCAAGCAATTCTCATGCCTTAGCCTCCCGAGTAGCTGAGACTAGAGGCGTGCACAACCACACTCAGCTAAATTTTTGCACTTTAGTAGAGAAGGGGTTTCACTGTGTTGTCCAGGCTGGTTTCGAACTCTTGAGCTCAATCGGCCTGCCTCAGCCTCCCAAAGTCCTAGGATTACAAGTGTGAGCCACCACCCCTGGCCTTGATGAATTTAATCTAAAATTACAAGGTAAAAAGTTGCTTATTGTGAAACATACTACAGGAAATTTGTTAAAGTTGTTTGACTCACAGGTAAGGTGAAGCAGCTTTATATATTTCCTGTGTCATCCAAAGCTACAAGAAGAACCAAATTCTCCATTTCCATACAAAATTTGCAGCAGATATATATTCTGAGCTCAAACCACCGTTTTAGCAGGTTTTTTGGTCCTCAGTGCAAGTGCAAAGGAAACTTCCATATTTCCAGCAGGACTTGGGGGCTCACGCCTATAATCCTAGCACTTTGGGAAGCCCAGGCAGGCAGATCACTTGAGCCTAGGAGTTTGAGACCAGGCTGGCCAATATAGTGAAATCCTGTCTCTACAAAAAATACAAAAATTAGCCGGGGGTGGTGGCACATGCCTGCAGTCCCAGCTACTTGGGAGGCTGAGGCAGGAGGATCGCTTGAACCTGGGCGATCGAGGCTGCAATGAACTGAGATCACACTACTGTACTCCAGCCTGGATGACAAAGTGAGACCCTGTTTCAAAAGAAAAAATCTATATTTCGTTTAACTGTGCAATTGAGGAGCTTCTACCTAACCCTCAATTGGAGGTGATTAACCTACAATGTATGCTAAAAGGCAAGGATCAAGAAAAGTATATGTATTAGTCTGTTTTCATGCTGCTGATAAAGACATATCTGACACTGAGAAGAAAAAAAGGTTTAATTGGACTTACAGTTCCATATGGCTGGGGAGGCCTTAGAATCATGGTAGGAAGTGAAAGACACTTCTTACATGGCAGTGGCAAGAGAAAATGAGGAAGAAGCAAAGAAGCCACAGCCCGACCTGTACATTGGCCCCTTTTAGCCACAGCTGGAGCTGCTGGGACACAGGGCACCAAGTCCCTAGGCTGCACACAGCACGGGGACTCTGGGCCCGGCCCATGAAACCACTTTTTCCTCCTGGGCCTCTAGGCCCGTGTTGGGAGGGGCTGCTGTGAAAGTGTCTGACATGGCCTGGAGACAGTTTCCCCATGGTCTTGGGGACTGACATTAAGCTCCTTGCTACTTTTGCAAATTTCACAGCTGGCTTGAATTTCTCCCCAGAAAATGGTTTTTCTTTTCATCACATTGTCAGGCTGAAAATTTTCCTAGCTTTTATGCTCTGCTTCCCTTATAGAACTGAATGCCCTTATTAGTACCCAAGTCACCTCTTGAATGCTTTGCTGCTTGGAAATTTCTTCCACCAGATACCCTAAATCATGTCTCTCAAGTTTAAAGTTCCACACATCTCTAGGGCAGAGGCAAAATGCCGCCAGTCGCTTTGCCAAAACATAACAAGAATCACCTTTGCTCCAGTTCCCAACAAGTTCCATCTGAGACCCTCGGCCTGGATCTTACTGTCCATATTGCTATCAGCATTTTGGGCAAAGCCATTCAACAAGTCTCTAGGAAGTTTCAAACTTTCCCATATTTTCCTGTCTTCTTCTGAGCCCTCCAAACTCTTCCAACCTCTGCCTGTTACCCAGTTCCAAAGCTGCTTCCACATTTTTGGGTATCTTTTTAGCAGCACCCCACTCTACTGTTATCAATATACTATATTAGTCTGTTTTCATGCTGCTGATAAAGACATACCCAAGACCGAGAAGAAAAAAAGGTTTAATTGAACACTTCCACATGGCTGGGGAGGCCTCAGAATCATGGCAGGAGGTGAAAGGCATTTCTCACATGGCAGTGGCAAGAGAAAATGAGGAAGAAGCAGAAGTGGAAGCCCCTGATAAACCCATCAGATCTCGTGAGACTTATTCACTGTCATGAGAATAGCATGGAAAAGATTGGCCCCCAAGATTTCAATTACCTACCTCTAGATCCCTCCCACAACACAGGGGAATTCTGGGAGATACAATTCAAGTTGAGATTTGAATGGGGACAGAGCCAAACCATATCAGCATATAATAAAATTACATAAATGCCTTCCAAGTAATGAATGTGCCCAATCAAAACCAGATGGTCTTGGATTGAGATCAGTATTTGGCAATACCTACGTTTGTAAAGACATTTTCAAAGACGAAATATGTAAAAATCTCATTATAGATCAGCATTAACAGATCTGGGATTACAAGCGTGAGCCCCCACGCCTGGCAGTATTTTTAGTAGAGACCAGGTTTCACCATGTTGGCCAGGCTGGTCTCAAACTCCTGACCTCAAGTTGTCTACCCACCTTGGCCTCCTAAAGTGCTGGGATTACAGGTGTGAGCCACTGCACCTGGCCTATATAAAACTCTTGATCCACTACCAAGTTCTTTTGTTCCCGTCTTCCACTTGTTAAATGACCTCTAATTCAATTGCTCAAGCCAAAACACTACAGATCAGCAGGGCTCAGTGGCTCACACTGTAATCCCAGCACTTTGGGAGGCTGAGGTGGGTGGATCACGAGGTCAGGAGTTTGAGATCAGCCTGACCAACATGGTGAAACCTTATCTCTACTAAAAATACAAAAATCAGCCAGGTGTGGTGGCACGTGCCTGTAATCCCAGCTACTCAGGAGGCTGAAGCAGTAGAATCGCTTGAACCCAGGAGGTAGAGGTTGCAGTGAGCCGAGATCGCACCACTGCACTCCAGCCTGGATCACAGAACGAGACTTCATCTCAAAAAACTAAAAAATAATTTAAAAAACCCCAAAACGCTACAGATCTTCCTTGGTTTTACTTTAACTTTCCCCAAATCACTATATTAATCCATCAGAGTATCCTGTCAGTTCTGCCCCCAAATACAGTAGCTTTAATTCATCTAGTTCTCTGCCTGTCTGCTGCCTTTACCCAACTCTTGTCTGCACCACTGAAATGGTCCAATTGGTCTCCCCGCTTCCACTCTTGCCCCCTAACGATCCAACATTCACTCTAGCCAGAAGGAATCGCTCTAAAATGTTGAAAGATCACTGCTCCCCTATTTAAAACTTTTTATTGCCTTCCCATTGCACTTCCGAATCCAAATTTTTTATCATGATGTGAAAGGTTGTAACCCAGCTGCATCTTGCCTCTTCAACCACGTTTTCCCTCTTTCCCTGTAGCTCTAGGTCCACTGGTCTCCCTGTTAAGCACACCAATCTCTTTCTTTCTCGGCCTGTGCATCTGTTAAACACTTTAGTAAAACATCTTTTCCCTTTTCTTTGCATGTCTGGGTCTTTATTTCCCCTTGGAATATTATATTAATGTATACAGTATGCCCTCCTTTTCTGTTACTCTCCTCCTTACCTAGTTTATTTCCTTTACAGGACTGGAATGTAAGCTTATGAGAACAGGCATTGCCCGGGCATAGTCGTTAATCCCAACACTTTGGGAGGCCAAGACAGGCAGATCGCCTGAGGAGCCCAGGAGTTCGAGACCAGCCTAGGGAGCATGGCAGGACCCTGTCTCAATTAAAAAATAATAAATACGGCTGAGCGCAGTCGCTCATGCCTGTAATCCCAGCACTTTGGGAGGCCAAGGTGGGTGGATCACTTTGGGTCAGGAGTTCGAGATCAGCCTGGCCAACATGGTGAAACCTCGTCTCTACTAAAAATACAAAAATTAGCTGGGCATAGTGGCACATGTCTGTAATCCCAGCTACTTAGGAGGCTGAGGCAGGAGAATCACCTGGGAGGCGGAGGTTGCAGTGAGCTGAGATGGCTCCGTCACATTCCAGCCGGAGCAATAGAGCAAGACTCTGTCTCAAAATAATAATAATAATTAATGAATAAAAAGAATGGGGACTGATCATTGTGCCTGGAGCAGTGCCCACACATAATGAGTAGGCAGCTGGCAAATATGTTTTTTTCCTCAACTTTTATTTATTTTTTCTTTTTATTATTATACCTTAAGTTCTGGGGTACATGTGCAGATCATGCAGGATTGTTACATAGGTATACTCATGCCATGGTGGATTGCTACATTCATCCCCCTGTCATCTACATTAGGTATTTCTCCTAATGTTAACCCTCCCCAAGCCCCCCACCCCCTGTATCCCTCCCCTAGCTCCCCCACCCTCCAAGAGGCCCTGGTGTGTGATCTTCCTCTCCCTGTGTCCATGTGTTCTCTTTGTTCAACATCCACTTATGAATGAGAACATGTGGTGTTTGGTTTTCTGTTCTTGTGTCAGTTTGCTAAGAATGATGGTTCCCAGCTTCATCCAGGTCCCTGCAAAGGATGTGAACTCATCCTTTTTTATGGCTGCATAGTATTCCATGGTGTATATGTGCCACATTTTCTTCATCCAGTCCATCAGTGATGGGCTTTTGGGTTGGTTCCAAGTCTTTGCTATTGTAAACAGTGCTTCAATGAACATATGTGTGCATGTGCCTTTATAACAGAACAATTGTATAATACGTTGGGTATTAACTTTTCTATTTTAATGGCTGCTCCATAGACAGAGCAGGGCTATCCCATAGGCAAAACAACCTCAACTTTTATTTTAGATACAGGGGGTACACGTACAGGTTCGTTACATGGGTATATTGCGCTCAGATAGTGAGTCGAGTACCCAGTAGATAGGCTTTCAACTCATGCCCCACCCCTGCAAGTACTTATTGAATACAGGAAATTGAAAGATACGGGAAATTAAGAGCTATCAGACCACATAGCAGAGGGCCTACTGTGGCCTCATGGTCAAGAAGATTTCCAGATGAAGTGATGTTTAAACAAATATCTGAAGAGCAGGAATTATTCCACTGAGAGACAGGGGAAACTATACTGGGCAGAGAGATGAGTGAGAGAAGCAGGAAAAGCAGAGGCCTGGGACCAGTCACTGGGACCGGATCACTTGGGCCTCATGAAAGAGCAAGAGGGAGCCAATGAAAGGTTTAAGCTGGAGAGTGGTGGAACATTAATTTTTGCTTTAGAACGATTACTCTGGTCATAGTGCATAGGGTGAAATATGGAGGGAAGCAAGACAGGAGACAAAGAACCAGTTAGGAGGTTGCAGTGGCAGAAGTGAGGATAAGGAGTGCATCCCAGCACTTTGGGAGGCCAAGGCGGGTGGATCACCTGAGGTCAGGAGTTTGAGACCAGCCTGGCCAACGTGATAAAACCCTGTCTCTATTAAAAATGCAAAAATTAGCTGGGCAAGATGGTGAGTGCCTGTAATCCCAGCTACTTGGGAGGCTGAGGCAGGAGAACTGCTTGAACCTGGGAGGCAGAGGTTGCAGTGAGCCAAGATCATACCACTGGACTCCAGCCTGGGCAACAGAGCAAGACTCCATCTCAAAAAAATAAACAAAACAAAATAAAAAGAATGTGAACCAACCTATTTTAAAAAGGTAAACAGAACCAGTTAGGTGGCCCACACCACCCTATCAAAAAAAGTACTCGTTCAGATTTTAAAAGGTAAGGCAACTTACACAAGGTTATTCAGCAGCAGGTCCAGGGCCTAAGTCCAAGACAGTGTTTTTGGCACCAGTGTGAAACCATCCCATTCTTCCCCCATCAACATAACGTAGCCGCGTTAAGGAACACACCCAAGACTCTGCAGCTCCATTCTCATATTCTGTCCCATACAAATTACTCAATCCAGTCCATTGTCAGTTTAGGTTTTGGGGCACAGTTTATTCAAAAACTTTAAGTAACTGCAAGTCCCACCCCCCATTCCAATATCTATCCCCTCCATTTCTCAACGAAGGGGCTGTCTATCAAATGCGGGTGAGATGGGAAAGGAAGGGGTATGGTCCTACTATACAAGTTACTCTCCAGCCTTCAACTTGTGCTGTCTGAAACCTGAGTCCCTCTGACCAAGGCAACTTGTTCAGAGAGCAGTGGTGCCACCCTGAGAGCACTTTAGGACAGTGCCATCTCCTGAGTTCACTGGTCACATTTCAGTCACTGTGACAAATACAAGTTATCAGTAGTGGTCAAAGGTAGACCAGAGGCACAGGCTGTTGAGGGAATACCCTCTATTAAAGAAGGTGCTAGGAATGAAACATGGAATGCTCAACTTGTTGAAGTGCTCAACTACAACATTAAAAAAGTGTTGGGAAAGTGTCTACTGGTGAGAAAGCAAGGTACAATGTGAGGGGCTCCTTGAAAGATACAATTTTAAAAGTACACAAAAGGAACTCTGCTTAAATCATTCCAGCAATAAGGGAAAAAAAGGTTAGAGCTTAGCCTCTGAATTACTCAAGCTATGAATCAAATGTATCTCTAGGTGAAGACCAACTCCTTTAATTCCTCTTGGAGACTGAAGAAAACATTTACCACTGTCTTTTGCCCTAACTCTTCTTTCACTAATAATTGAAAATCTGGTTTCCTTAATGGTCATCAGCAGTACAAAAAGGTCCACCATGGGCAAGTGATCAACTTAAGTATGAATGGCCTATAAATCAATTTCCTGCAGGGTTCACTAATCAAAACCCAGGTGAGATGAGAAATTTGAGTTTCCACATCTGCCAGGCTGAGAAGCCCGTATCTAAGAACAAGGGCCATAATGTATCTATTCTCTTGGCTTGATTGCAAGATCCATGACTGGTGTGTCATGGTAGTGAGGGATAAGTATCCATCGGCAGCAGTGGTTATCTTGTCCTAGAAGCTAGTGTATAGCCTCAGCAGTCACTTGTAAGTCCAGTGGGCAGTGGCCCAGCCCTGGCCCTTGCATAGGTCCCGGTGGCGGAGAAAACAGGCATGGACTCGGAACCGACGGCCACAGTGGGGACATGCATGCA
This sequence comes from Cacajao melanocephalus, assembly GCA_963573385.1. NCBI lineage: Eukaryota > Metazoa > Chordata > Mammalia > Primates > Pitheciidae > Cacajao > Cacajao melanocephalus. Next base: position 56,408 of record CAUYLG010020020.1, read on the forward strand.
GGGCTCCAGCATGGGTCTTCATGTGCTCTGTCAGATGGTGCTTCAGCTTGAAGCGCTTGTTGCAGATGCCACAGCCAAAAGGCCGAAGGCTGAAGGTCAGCATGATGTGCCGGTCACGCTTTGGCTTCACCGCAAACCGCTTCCCACACAGGCAACCAAAGCGTTTTCCATCTGCAGGGGGTGTCCCCCCTAGCTTCACAGGCCCATGCACAGCTTGGCCTGCTCCCCCAGGTCCTCCGCCCCCTGATAGGATTTCATTCCCATGAAGATCCACCGGTTTCCAGGATGGGCCCCCTCCCCCAGATGTTGGCCCTGCCCCTGAAGGCAACAAGAACCCTAGCTCCCCATTCCCTTCAGTGTCCCCTCCAGAAAACACTTTGGTCTCTTCCTTTGCTCCTCCAGGCTGAGTTCCACCTCCTGATATCTCCTCCTTAGGCTCGAAGGGTTCCTGCTTAATGTAGCAGATTTTTGGGGGTAGTGCAGTAGGAGGGGCAGGACCCTCAAGTGGTGCACTCTCACTCTCTGGAAGCTTTCGGGGAGTAGCAGTCATGGGCAGTGGGTGGGGTCCATGAGGACGGGGAAAAACCCCCGACACTCTCTGGTGCTGAGGAGTCTGAGTGAGTGTGGCTGACCCCTGGTCCTCCTCATCATCTTCTTCCTCCTCCTCCTCTTCTTCTTCCACCTGAATCTGCAGCACTTCTCCCAGTTCACTTCCCTCCCCTCCCACAGGGCTCTCAGTGGAAGCAGGGCTTTCAGTGGAAGCAGAGGACTGCACTGGGGTCTGGAAAGGGGAAGAGCGAATGCACCAGCCTCCTGTAGAGGATGTAGTGGAAAGAAGTGCATGGTAGGAGGTTGTTCCACGGGCTGAAATTCCACCACCTGAAGTTTCTAATTCTCTAAGAATCTCTGAGCACTGATCTACTACTTGCCACATTTGAAGGCCACTGGCCACAAGGAGATGAGCAGGGAGAGCATCCAGTGGCAGGCGGAGACGCCCTGAATAAATGAGCTGGAGCAGCCCCTCAAAGGCATCGGCTTCAATGACACTCGGTAGAGTGAGACGAGGCGCATCCCCCAGAAGGAGCTTGTCATGGAAGTAAGGAGAAGCAGCAGCCAACACTGCTTTGTGAGCTCTGAGTTCCCGGCCCTGCACCAGGAGGGATACATCACAGAACTTTCCCTCTAGCCTGTGGCGGTTCAGAGATTCCAGCAGCGAAGAGCTATGCTGCGGGAACTCGATCTGGATTGTCCGTGGGGCTGGGTTGCAGATCGGGGAGGTGGGTACGGGGGGCAAAGGCGTCGGGGTTTCCATGGCCTCCTCAAAGGTGAGAAGGATTGGGAAGAGGAGACGGGGCCTGGGGGTAGACTCCACGCGGGATGAAGGCTGCAGAGGAAAGAGACAGAAGGTCACAGAAGCCCTTGATAGGGGGAGCCACGTCTCCTCAAACAACCCCCTCCCCCCACTAGCAATAACTGGAAACTTTTCAGTCAGTGGCGGTTTCTGCAAATCAGCCCCGCACACCAAGAAAGCAAAACAAACCACAACAGCAACAAACACCAACCGGGGTTTTAACTTCCAGCCCCTGTGAAAGATGAGAAGGAGGTCCTTCAGCCACGAGCCTGCTTTCGCCCGCCCAGAACAGCTCCTGCCCTGCCGCTCCGTTCCGCCTCGCAGTGCTCACAGAGGCTGGGTCCCGGGAAGCCGCGGTCACCCGGACACCGCGAGTCTCGGCCCTGGTGTCCTTCCCGCCGACACGCCCCCACCTTTACACACGCGGCGCTGCCCTCGCAGGTACCGCGCGGCTACAGCGCCATCCCAGACCGGAAGCCACGGCCTCCCTGCCGGACGCCGACGCCGAGTGCGGCAGGCGGAGCTAGGGCCGTAGCCAATCGGGGAATAGCAGCCTAGAAGCCCCGTGTCGATTGGCTACCGCAGACGAGGAAGGCGGTGCTGGTAGGCGGCCGCTGGCCCAGAGCGCCGGCGCAACGGGCGTCCAGTGTAGCTGTGGAAGCCCTCGCCGCTGCAGAGGACCGAGAACCAGGGCCCGGGGGAGGACATCCCGGTCGGAGGGGGCAGGCCGTCAGCTGCCTGCGGAAAGCTGCGTTTCCCGGTGATTAAGTGTAACGCCTGCCCCCGGTGGGTCTTGAGAGGGTCAAGATTAGTTGAGCACTTACTGTGTGGGCCCGGCACTTGCCCACATCACATTGGTCCTCCCACCGGCCCTGCGAGGGTGGGGGTTGCCGTCCTCAGTTTCCAGGCGGGGGAAAGGGACTGAAAGCGTCACTCAGCTAATAGTAGTGGACCTGGGACTGGAACCCGGATTTGCTGAGGAACCAGGTTCTTTATTTTGCACGGGAGCATTTTAATCAGCTATTAAAGAAACCTAATTTCTAGATAATTTTTAAAAGAGATAAATGTGTATATATACATGAACTCTTTTATCAGATAACGCCGCCGTTCATGGCCTCGGACTAAGTGAAGCAGTGGTGAGGGGAGAGTTAGACTGGAGAAGTTTGGCCAGTGCAAAACTCCTGCCCTAAAATATAAAAAATCTCGTTGGGCGGGGAGAGTGACATTCTGTGAGGAGAGTGTGGCATCAGGTGGGGATATACAGTTTTTCTCCCAGGCTGTCAGCTTCCTTTCAGAAAACAGATCTTACACCCTAAAGGTCTGTCTGGAAAGCCCTGCCTCAGAAAGTCAGCACAGCGATAAAAGAACAATCTCCGTTTATTAAACATGTTTTTTCTGTTTCACCACACACTCCAGAAAAAAAGGAAATGGGGCTGGGAGTGGAGAAAAGGGGATAGTGAGGGAGGATGGATAAGGCTCGGGGGGGGGATGGGGAGGGAGAACGAGAAAACAAAATAAAACAGGTAGGAAGAGCATCTCCCTACCCTTAAGGTGGTGGGTGGGGAGGGAAGCAGAGGGGCGGGGGGGAGGGGGCCAGGAAGCTCTGTACAGAAGGGTTGCCCCCAGCCCACACACACACACCCCGGATATGTACAGTACAAACCCCAGATAATTACAACAGCCAAAGAAGAGAGAAGGAAGGTTGGGGAGGGTCCAGGGGTAGGGCCTGAGATGGGGAAAGGGCACAGGGATAAAATTTCACATATTTACAAGTTTTATATAAGTATAAATTTGGCCCCGGCTGGGTGTATGTGTAGGGGGATGGGACTGAAGGGGAACTGTCCATACAAAAGAAAGAGGGGTAGAGTCTAAGAGAGTCTCAATACCAAACGCAAAAAGGGATGAAGGGGGCAAGGCTGGGTAGGGGACAGCAGTCAGGGAAGAGGGGGTGCCAAGGAGGGGCCTCTCCCCTCCCATGGCCTACCCACCCCAAACCCCATCCATCCTACCTCCCCTATCCCGCCAGAGAACTATGTACAGAGAAACACCGAAAAATTGTGGAGCTGGCGGGAGGGAGGGAGGTGGAAAGAGATTGGGAGGGGGAGGATGAGAGGGAAGCCCAGCCCTGTCCTACCTCCCCCCGGGGACAGAGTCATGGAAGGGGGCCCCCCCCAACACCCCTCCTCCAACACAGGTCCCCCGACCCCGGGGGAGAGAGACATGGCTTTTCCTAGAGTAAGTTCCCCCCTCCCCCTGGGAGTAGAGACCAAGAAGAGAGAAGGGAGGGGCAGGGGGGACTGTGTGTCAGAGTAGGGCAGATCAACTGGCCTGTCCTCCCAACATACACGCCCTCCTAAACCCTGACCCCTCACCCTAACCTCAATTCCACCCCACCCAACACACTGGGGGAGGGGGGGGCATAAGCCCCCTCACCCCGCTCTGGGACCAGCCGAGAGCAGATCAGGTGTGGGGAGAAGGGGAGACAACTCCCATTCCCCCCTTGCCGCCCCCTCCCTGCCCCGGTGGCCCCCTCCACCCCATCTGGGTTCTGGGTGGGGAGGGAGTAAATTTAAGAGTGGTAGGAGGAGAAAGAGTTTGTGCGTGCTGAGCCCCCCCAGACGCTCCTGAGAAATCAAGGGGTAATAGGGCCCCCTCACCCGGGGTCCCCTCCCCATAACAAGGGGGGCAGGGGAGGCCAAAATGGGGCGGTGGAGGGGAGTTAGATTGTCAGCTCTGGTTACTGCTAAAAAAATCACCCTGAAGTTGAAAGTTTGGAGGTGCCACACCCCCAGGGTGGGGGTGAGGGTCTGTCCCCCAGTGCTCAGGGGACCGATGAGGCAGAGGATGGGGATAGCACCCCGGAGTGAAGGGGTCTGTGTAGGGTAGGCGGTGTCCTGGGGCAAGGGTCCCTGGGGGTCAGAGAGGGCAGCACCCCAATGGGAAGGAAAACGGGGGCAGCTGAGGGTCCCCGCTCTCCCTCCTGAAAATGGTGCAGTGAGGGGGTGGGCGATCAGTGTGCCTCCCAAGGAGGCATTCAGGGAGGCAATCCCGCTGTTCCTCGGTGATGTCCAGTCCTGGTGGTTGGTGCTGTTACAGGGTGGGGTGCACAGGAAAGGAAGAGAAGGTCTGTGATGCTGGGTGGGCTAGTGGTCTGCGGTGTTTCGGAACTCGCCGTTCTCCGTAATCTGCAGCCGGGGTGGGGGGGGCGGGGCTGGGGGGGCCAGGCCGTTCCACGGTGGGGCCAGCGTCACACGCGGGTTTGTTGGACCCAAGGGGGGAAGCTGCCTCTCCTGCAAGACACCAAAGAGGAGAGCGCGGACTTATTGAGACGCTTCAAGGGGGCCTGAATGCCAGTCCCCTAGCAGTGGTCTCCCCTATAGCCAGCCCACTCCACAAGCCGTGGAACACCCCTTCCTCCCAGGACAGTCCCCACCATCCTCCTATTTTGTTTCTCACCTGCAGAAGAAGTTAACGTCGTCTGGGATCAGAGAGAAGAGAATCTCACTCCTAGACTCCTAACAGGGGCCTTTAAGCCTTTAACCCAGAGTGTCACACCGGGAAACCAGAGGAAAGCAGCAAGTTCCAACCGCACCCCCAACCTAACCCTTCTCTGGCTTCACCTATGTATATTCCCTGCCCAACCCCCCCACTTTGAAACCCCCTCCCACCCACCCCCAATCCGAGGTGGGAACTTCGTGTTGATGAATAAGGGGAGGCAGTACAGCAAAACCTCATTAATCCAAACCCCTGTGGATTTGGAATTTCTTCATAATTTGAACAAAAACTGGGCTTGAGTTTTCCTTTATCTGTGAAGAAAGGGTGTGCTAAGCAAATTAGTGGTGGAAATGTGTCTGTAGGAGGGTATATTTAACCTATACCAGAAAACAGACTTTTGAATCCTATCTATTCATTAATACATGCTCCCTAAGGAGTGGAAAAAGCCTTGTTCATCCAGTTCTACTTACTCTATATAGTTTGAAGACATGCATTTCATTAAATAGACACTGTCATTCAGTTTTGTCACATATTCAGAGTGGCCATCTTCTCAAATATAACATTCCAAATTAGAGAGAGGTTTAACTGTACTAGGGGGGAAGGAAGGGGATTCAGGGAAGTGATTTGGGAAGGGGAAAATCTTGTGGGAGGGCTGCCCTTGTCTCTCACAGTTAACGGTGAAAATGACTAGGAGCTTCTGCAGAGACACAGCATGCCCCAATCTCTGCATCCCTGGGAAGCAGAAACCGGCTTTATTTTTTTCCACCCCCATCCTCCTTTCAGTCCTTCTCCCTGGGTTCCCAATTAGAGGGTGAAGGGTACCAGACCCAACTCCTACCCCTGGTCCTACTCTAATCACCTCCTATAGCTTCTGGACCAACTCCTGGTTCCTGCCCTTAGCTCTACCTTCTGTTCCTCTGCTGGGAGAAAAGAAAGCCATCTGAATTTCCCTACACTTCTGGTTGCTCACTTGGCTTTTTAAAATTCAGGCTCAAAACTCATTTCTAATTAATGGCTGAGTTGCAGAGGGACCAATACCTACTACAAGTGGTTTAGAACAAATGTTCAAATTACTTCCGGGGCCACATGGCATTTAGGCTTGGCAGTATAGCTATGTCTGATCGTATCTCCAAAGGATAAAAACACCTTCCAAGTAACAGCTTCCATATAAGCTCTCCCTTCCATCCCAAGATCAAGTTGCTAACCTCTCAGGTCACCCAAACCCCAGCCTTGGGTATGAGATATCCAGCAAAACTGCCTTCTTAGCCTACTGGGTATCTCATGCACTTTCTGCTAGTCAGTGAGAGGAAATCACTTATGGCAGGGTGTCCTGAGTATGGCAGGAGAGCAGGGAAGGAACTCCCAGATTCCATTCCCTCTGTCTGTGCTAGTGACAGCACATAGGCATGCCCCAGACACCCCCATGGACCCAAATTTAGAAAGTGGATAAATTAGGGTGCCATTATTCATTTTACTAAAGAATTCACTGCAGGAGTCCTTTAAATGGCAAAGTCCCCTGGTGGCTTTTAGCATCTGTTTACAGATCACCAGCTACTTTGACAGAGAGGCTGGGCAGGCAGAGAGTTAAAATTACAGTGTAAGGAGCCGCTGCCCACTGCAGCTCAATCCCAAAGAAAATCACATCTCAGAAATGATGTCTATAGCTGACAGGTTCTCATTTACTGGCTTTTTAGGTAGGGTTATGTGTCTGGCAAGGCCACTCAGTGGCAGGAGAGAGGGAGTGAGTGGCATCAGCAACCTGGGGATGTGAGCTCTGAGAGTAGATTCTTTACCATGCTGTTCCTGGCACCTCTGCCTGGGAATCAAAATGCCTTCTGAGCCCACGATCTGATCTAGGAGGATGTCTCTCCCCATTTCTAAACTCCCAGGCCACATGGGCAAGTCCATGTCCTAACATCTGCCTCAGGTTCCTTTCTTGCTCCTTCTGTTCCACCCACCCTGCCTAATGTCAGGACATCTCAACAGCATTTTTTCCAGGGTATCCCAAGTCTCCCTAAGTTAACTACCCACTCCTAATTCTCACCGAAGGGGGGCTAATGTGAGCTCCAGATGCCTTCTGCCTCACAGATATAAGGAGGAAGAGAGAGAATCAGGTGAGGAGTGGAAAGGAGGGTAGAGAACCAAGGTTAGGGAAGGAACAGGGAAACCCAACCTACCTGCTGCAGTCAGCACAGTGCCTATAGCCAAGGTCCTCCAACCCATCATCAACTCCACCCCGTTAAGAGACCCACCCCCAGCCCCTAAGGACGCTCTGGTGAAATGGGGGGTGACAGACATACACTGGAGAGGCAGAGGAAGAGGAGGGCTTAGAGTCAGGAAGAGGCTGGGAGGGGGGTGGGTTTGCAGGGAAGTGGGTGTGATCTGTGAATGTGCTGGGCCCATCTACAATAAAACTCGGTGTTGCTAAGGTATTGTTGGACAGTTCTGGGAAGCAGCAGCAAGTGCTCTCTTTGGGTGGTGTCTGGGGAGATGGATCTGTGCAGGAGGTGTCGGAGGGCTGGAGTCTGTGGAGGTTCTCTTGGGTGTGGAGGGCAGCAGTGAGAGGGGAGGCTCCGTAGGTGTTGGAGGGGAGTGGGCTTCACGACCAACCTGCAGTGGTCCGGAGTCACCTCCCCCTGTGTCCTCCGCCCGTGGCCAAAGCGGAACCAGGAGAATTACCTGATGAGGAGCTGCAGGGGGAGAGAGTGGGGTCATGGGGTCAGGAGCCTTGGTGGGGGATGGCAGGCAGGGGGAGCCTAGCAGTCAGAGCAGAGGAAAGAGGAGTATGGGTAGGAAAATGAGCAGAATTTTGGGAAAGCAAGGGGTAAGGGTACAGAAGGGAGATCCTAGAAGCTGGCTTGTGAGAAGAGAGGCTGGGCAGCAGGCAGTTGGGAAGGTGTGAGGTCCAGAGTGGGAGGGAGGCTAAAGGGAGGCTGGACTTAAATACTGAGGGAAAAGGGAGGTTGCAGGATGGGAGGCCTGCAAGATCTGAAGAATCAGGAAGAGGAAGCTATGCAGGAGCTGCCAGGGGTCAGGAAAATTGGGGAACCAAGAGAGTAGAGGTGATGGGGTCCCCAGGTTTTCAGGGTACCTGCCAGGCCCTGGGGAAACTACAGATCATACTGCCCTGTGCTCTATTCTAAAAAATGGCAGCTTCTAGCCCTCTGGCCAAAGAGCTCAGAGGAAGCTGAACAACATGCCTTGAATAGGAGTGGGCAAAGAAGGGGCAGGGGTTCCCAGAACTAGGTGGGGTCTAGGGGCAGAAAGACCAAGGTTCTGGTAGAGAAGGTCCTGAGATGCAGACAGGAGTAGGAAGACTGGATGGGAAGGGACAGGAGTTGGGCTGACGCTGCTAGGAGTGACAAAGGCACAGACGATGGGATGAAGATGGGGTCACTGGGGGGCTGCCAGGAGCAGCCAGTGGACAAACAGCCGACTATGAGAGACAGATGGTGATGGGGCTGGGTGGCCGGTGTAGTGAGTGCACGAAAGACAGTGGGATGGATGGGGATGGGACACGGAGAAGATAAATGACATTGTAATTTCCACCTGAGCGTCGAGCAGCCTCTTCTTGGGTTCCGGCAGCGGCTCAGCCATGGCGGGGTGGTCCCGGCGCAGCTCCTCCTCCACCAGCATCAGCCTGAAGGGACGGGCTTCAGTGGGGTTAGTGGCGGGCACAGGCTTGGAGCCTGCCCACAGAACCCCACAGCTCTCTGGAAAAGCCTCAGGCATCCTTATCCCTTAGAATCAGAGTCTCTCCATTGCCGTGGTGCAAGACTCCCTGTTACACAGGATCACGCTCTCCACCTTCCCCTCAGGGACTCTTACACCTCTCTGCTAAGGCAGCTTTCTGTGCCTCAAAGACTTCTACCATCCAGATACCCCCAGGGCTCCATCGTCCCAATTAGGACAGTAGTGCCCCTTCCCCAGACCTTCTGTGGCTGTGGACCTGGCGTCGACATCCCCATGTCACCTCACTGTGAAGATCCTCAAGGTGATTTATCGTAAAGGTTATCAATTTGAGCAGTGGTTTTCAAAAAATACTTCAAGAAGCCCTTTTCTTCTAATTAAATCTTACATAACATACATTTAGAATGGATCAGAAAGGAGATGGCTCTGGTTGGAGTGGGGCCCAGGGTCCCACCCCTCCACCACTCTGAAGATAATTGACCTCTTTGCTGAGGATACCCTCTTCAGAGCCCTGGGCTTGCTGGAGCCGCTGAAACACATACACAGACTAAAAGATCCTTTCTAATAGAACACCTTTTCAAGGCTAGAGAGGAGGGTCTGCCCAGAAGGGGGTGGTGAGGGGCTATTATGGCTAGGGAACCCTGCTTAGGTTTGGGGTGAACATCACAGGTTAGGTTGAGAATAACTAGTGAGGAGTCCCAGCCTAGGCCGAATGCAGATGCAGTGATGGTTGGACAGGAACAGGTACATTTTCCAAGGGATTTTGAAGCTACTCTATCAGAAGAGAGGTCAGGATTTAGTAAAGGGATATTTAATGCACTAAGCACGTTGGGGTTTCTCTCCATCTGGTGATGAGTGAGTAGGTGGCATCCTGGGGAGGAGAGCAGTGGGCTCTCCTGGTGGGCTCCTGAGTTTGGGGATGGGAGTCAGAGAAGTAGTTTGCCCACTTGCTCTCTTCAGCCTCAGGCTCTCCCTCACAACCCCCTCCCCAGGCCGCCCCTCACCTGCCAATGATGCTCTTGATCTGCGAATCCTTCTCTGCCTGCTGCTGCCTAAGCCTCTTCTCACTCTGCTCCAGTCGGGCCTGATACTGCATCAGGATTTTGCTGGTCTGTTCTTCCTGGGACAGCAGCCTCCGCTCATACTCTTCCAGCTTCCGGTTAGACATGTGCAGCCGCTCCTTCAGTGAGTGAATCTCCTCCTCGTACTCCTTCACCTGCCCGCCGGGCACATGACCCCGCACTGTGAGGGGCGACCCAACCCAAGCCCACCACCCAGCCTCCATCCCTATCTGCCAAGCACAGCCACTGCATGGTAAGGGACATCCAGCTGCCTTCCCCAACCCCTTCCCTGCCTGTGGACCATACCCACACACCTGCTTTTGAGAAGACCCTTCTGTGGTACTGAGGCTCCCTCAACATGGAGCAAGGTCATAGACTCCCACACCCTGAGGTCTATGTATGGCCCCTGATGAAGACCCACACAGAAACCTAGACAGACTTATAAGCACATCTTGAGTAATCGTGCTCAGAAATTAAAAATAAGGTGATTCTTCAGCCCTAAGCCAAGCCCTAGAACATGTGCTGAAGACAGCAAGAAAAGGCATTTGATGGGGGAAGGCAGGTGCTGTCTTCCATGTGACCCTCTCTTTGGCTCTGTAGGGGGTTTACAAGTGAATTCCAGGCTGAGAATCTAGGAATTCCGAGCTGGAATTGCTCAGAAGAGTCATTTTATATGCCCTATTGGCTCTAGACTCTACAGCTGTGCTGCCTAATATGGTAGCCACCAGCCCACATGTAGCTATTTAAAATTTAGGCTAGGCATGGTGGGTCAACACCTGTAATCCCAGCACTCTGGGAGGCTGAGGCAGGTGGATCACTTGAGTTCACAAGTTCTAGACCAGCCTGGGCAACATGGCGAAACCCCGTCTCTACAAAAAAAAAAAAAAAAAGAAAGAAAAGAAAAATTAGCCGGGCATGGAAGCACGAGCCTGTAGTCCTAGTTACTCACGGGGCTGAGGCGGGAGGATGGCTTGAGCCCGGGAGGTGGAGGTTGCAGTGAGCCAAGTTTGCACCACTGCACTCCAGCCTGGGTGACAGAGCAAGACCCTGTCTCAAAAAGAAAAATTAAATAGAGCTAAAAATTCAGTTCCTGGGCCAGGCGCACTGGCTCATGCCTGTAATCTCAGCACTTTGGGAGGCCGAGGCGGGCGGGTCACCTGAGGTCAAGAGTTCAGGACTAACCTGACCAACATGGAGAAACCCCGTCTCTACTAAAAATACAAAAATTGGCTGGGCATGATGGCTCATGCCTATAATCCCAGCTACTCGGGAGGCTGAGTCAGGAGGATCACTTGAACTGGGAGGCGGAGGTTGCAGTGAGCCAAGATCACGCCATTACACTCCAGCTTGAGCAACAAGAGCGAAACTCCGTCTCAAAAATAAAAAATAAAAATAAATTCAGTTCCTGAATCACAACTAGCCACATGTGAACAGTGTAGATTACAGAACATTTCATCACTGCAGAAAGTTATATTGGATAGTGCTAGTCTACAGCCTTTCTCAATAAGGTTTCCTCACCTGCAGCACAGAACAGAAAAAAATGATTCAAAAGACTATTTCCTCATTCTCTGAAGAGGATACATACATATATCACCAACTGTTCTATATGCAGAGGAGAGAGATGAATTCACTGCCTACGACAGCTGCCTTGGGGCTAATATTAGGGTTTAATGCTCATTAAATGTGATGGTCAAGCCCATCTGAGTTAGTCCCAACATTTCCTATGCTCAAAGACCACTTCCCTGTGTTAGGGTCATATGTTCTTTATATGTGACCTAATCCTGCAGCCACCCTCTTCCTCAGGCCCTAGGAGCAACAGCTTCCCCAAGTAACTTTCTGCTAAGTTATCTGTGTGTGCCCTAAAGCTCTTGGTGCCCTTTGCCCTCAGCCTCCACCAAGTGAGGGTCTGGATGGCCTTTTCACACATGACCAATATATACCACTTTGCCACATGCATCCCCTGCCTACTGACTCTATCACCTAAGCCCATGGGACATTGACTGGGTAGGCCAGACATCACTTGTTGTATAACTATAACCCCCTCCGTCCCCACCCAATTTATTAGCTCCTACTGCCAGTAAAGTAACATTTCCTTTCCTGAGCAGTCACAGGAGCCAGGGCTTATGTTCCTCCTGGGGAAGAACATGGAGGTAAGCCTAAAATAGATGATCCCCAGATAGTCTGCGATATATATAACCTACAAAACAGAGTTGAAAGTGACTTTTAGCAACTGACTGTGTGTATCTGGTCTCCCCAGATGGACTGAAGGCTTCTCAAGAGGTGATCATGTCTTTGCCTTTTCTTTCCACCATAACTACCTGACCCTGGAGGTTTCCCTTAAAAGTGACTAGAGAGGTCCCCTGTGGGTAAAAGGAAAAACAGGGGCTTAGAGCTGGTAGAGCCCACCGTACCCTATCCAGCCGGCTCTCATCCATCGATTTTGAGTATTCCTTGAGCTTGTACTCTTCCCGCTCGATGTGGGCACTCTCGATGTCAGCCGACAGGTGAGGCATATTAGAGACCCAGGCCACTGTCCGCTCGGAGGCTGGCATTGTGGGGTTCAATGTGGATGGTGTCTGAGAATGCTGGGACAAGGCATGGTGAGGGCGAACAGAGAAAGGAAAGGTAGGAAAAAGCAGGGTGCATTTAGAGGGCAATGACACAGCCAAAGGAGATGACAGTCCCAGTCCTATTGCCCTGCTGTAGCCTTCATCACCTCTGAATGCCAGAGATGTGAGCTGAATGCCAGAGAATTTCTCCTGTCACTGATCTGATTCAGGATCTGATTTTCCTGCCTCCAAATCCCCAACTGGCCCTATTCCAGTCATCCCCACTCTACTTATGGATTAATCCCCTCTGGAATGAGAGTGCTAAGAGGGTTCAGTGCCATATCTTTAGTGCCTGGCACAGCACATAGCACCTAGCAGGTCTTCTATACACATTTGTTAAATGGCCAAAAGGAGGCATGAAGACTGTAATTTCAGGCCAGACTCTGTTCCACACCCACCCTTCCCATCTCCTTCTTCCCTCCCTGTTGTGACCCAGCCCGCCTTCCTCCTGACTTCACCTACCTGCTTGGTGATGGAGGGCTTCAGCCCCCCACCCCCTCCGCCACCGCTGCCCCCGCTGCCCCCAATGCTGCCCTCCTTGCTGAGGCTCTGTTGCCGTGGACGGGCGGGGCCATAACTTGGCTCTGGGGACTGCAATAGATTCCCGCTGGATGGCCGGGGTTTCTGGGCTGCGCTGACTGTCAACTGCTGAGACTTGCCCCTCTGCAATGGAGGCGGCTGGCCCCCGCCACCCCCACTGCTGCCCCCACCACTCCCACCTCCGGGCCCTGAGGGGGCTGGCCTCTGGGGACCGATGGTGATCTGGGGAGGGGACAGCATGTGCTGCAGGTTGTCCTGGAGTGAAAGCTGCCGACGGGTGAAGTCAGTGCCAGAGGGTCCAAACTCATCACTGTAGCTGTGGCTATGAAGGATGGAGGCAGCAGGGGGCTTGGGGACCCCGGAAGAGAGGTCCTCACTCTTGCTATAGCCATGGAATGGGGCAAAGGTGTCCCCAGGGGGCTCTCCACCTCGGTGGTGGTGATGGTGGTGGTGGTGGTGATGGGAGGAAGGTGGGCCATGGCCACCGCCCCCTCCATGGCCGCCTGGGGGACCTGGCCCATCAGCAGCCATGTGGAAGAGAGGGTTCTGGAAGGAGAGGGGGATTCGCAGTTGCTGGGCAGGGACACCGTCCGTGGTGACACCCATCTGGCTGAGGCGCATGCCGGCTGCCGTGATGGATGAGCCACTCCCCTGGGAGAGGCGTCCAGCAGGTGCAGGCCGTAGCCCCAAGGCTGCTGTCAGCGAGGCCTGGCTTGAATGCAGCAGGTCCCCTACGGCTGCCAGGTTCGAAACACTGCTGCTGTTGAGGCGGCCACCAGGCCCATCGCCCTGTAAGTCCAGCATGGACACACTCTTGTTTACACTCAGCATCTTCTGCTCTGGCTCTGTGATGTCCGAGCTGCTCGTGCAGTATGCTGGTGAGGAACGGGCCAGGGGTGGACGGCTTACATAGAACAGGTCTTTACCCCCACCAGGCGGTGGTGGGGGTGGCTTTTCCTTGGTTGGGGAGGGGAGGCGAGCCATGTCCATAGAGCTGTCAGAAGGGAAGGGGGCACACAAACAGAAGGTAAGGTCGGGGCTCCTAACAATTGAGCCTTGCTGTGGTCTGGCACAGGCCTTGGGGTGAAAAGTGGGACCCACAGGGAAGGGCTGAGAGCTAGTGGTGGCAGCCCTGAAAAAGGCAGGCAGGGAGGATGGGAGTGGACAGGTGGAAAAGGGAAAGGACAGGGCCCCTCCGGGAAGGGGGCCTTGAGGAGGGGAGATGGGGGCAGCAAGAGAAGGGACGGGGCAGGGCTGGGCAGATATGGAGGAGATGAGGTCTATGGAGGAGGAGAGGAGAGAAGAGGAGTAGGGTGAAGGCCAGTGGATCGGGAGAGGGAGCAGACAGGAGAGGAGAGGAGGGCGGGGGAGGGGAGAGCCCCTCACCTGTTGAGGCCTCGAGCCATGAAGGACTGAAGGTCGATGGAGCTGGAGAGAGATGGAAAGAGGGGCAAGCACAGACAGAGAAGGAGAGAGATGTGGACAAATGGTAGGAGAGGTGGGAATAGTGGGATGGGTATATGGTGTCATGGAGGAAGACACGGGCAGAGGAACAAGCAGGGCCCTCATCAAAATAATGAGCAGCAGCTGAGGCACGGGCACCACCCATCAGAATGGAAACTGGGACTCTGGAGCAGGCTGCAGGCCCCGCTAGGCTTCCACTGCCACTGCTCTAAGTGCTTGATCATGGGGAGGTCTGTGGAGTTCTGGTCGGGGGCTGGGGGAAGTGCTTATTCACTAGCTATTACTGAGATATTCGAATATTTTGACACATGGCTGACATGACGTCCTGGCTGAACCTCAGCCTGGGGACAAGCTTGGGCAGGCAGAGGGACAGCAAATCAGAGCTTGCAGCAGCAATGCTCTAGGCTTACAACTAAGACTTGAGCTGGTGGAGCCTCAGCCCTATTCCTAGAGCTCTGCATCTCTTGCTCCCTCAGGCTGTAAAGGGCTCTCGGCCTATCACTGACTGTACCTGTATCCTTACCAGTCTTCCCTGAGAACTTGGTACTTTCTTTCAAGCCCTAGAGAGATGCATGTGGGGCCCAATGAGGAGTATCCAGAACAGGAAAGGGGGTCTTAGGGCATAGGCCTGGGGGTCCCAGGGTGCTCACCTGTTGAGGTCCCGCATCATGTAGCCCTGCATCTCAGCCGATGGCCCCCGAAGTACCACGGGCTGAGGCCGGGGCCGCTCGCTCTGGCGGCTTGGCTGCCTTTGGATGTTGGGGTTCCTCAGAGCTGTGCTGATGTCATTGAGGAGCCGGGGCAGTGGGCCCAGCTTCAGGAGGGCTTCCTGGAAAGGCGAGGCTGTTACGTGGGGGCTCAGTGTCCAGCTCTAAGAGGGCCTCTCAGGGTGCAGGTGGAGGGGGCCTGAGTTGGGGTAGTAGTGGTGACACCTCGGGGAACAAGGGGAGAAAAAAATCTTCAGGGGGTAGTTTCTCAGGCTCCAGGAACCTCTGAAGCCATCTGGGGATAGGGCAAAGAGGGGATCTGCTGACCTTGCTGAGCTGGGGCAGCACCTCCCAGAGCAGGGCATGCAGTGTGGAGAGCTCTCGGCCCAAGTCGATGTAACCCTCAAAGCTACTGCTGTTGGTCAACGTGTCCAGGTTGGAGATCTCATACAAGAACTGCTGCATGGAACCCCATTCCAGCTCTAGAAATTCATTCATGAAGCCCAGAAAGTCCTCCTTTGAGGTAAACCTAGCCAATAATCCAGACGATAAAGGTCACTCACACACACACACACACACATACACACACACACACACACACACAGACAGGTTTCATAGCATCCCCATCCCAGGATCTCTGGGGACTCAGGAGACCCTTCCTGCCCACCCCAGCCCTGCCACACCCTGCCTTGCCCCCTCTTGAAGCTTCCCTCACTTGGAAAAGTTGGCCAGGTTCTGGATGACCTTGGCAATGAGGGTGAGGGTTCGTGAGGTCTGCTCATCTGGGTACTCCTGCATGAGCCCAAAGAGACTGGGCGACATAATCGCTGGGCAGAGGAAGCGCAGGAAGAGTGAGGCGCTGATGAGCCTGTCTGCGATGTCCTCCCGGCCTCGCTCTGCGCAGCGCAGCCGCCATGAAGCAAACACCTCCTTCAGCTCCCTCGGGAACACGCTGGGGGGAAGGGGCAGGGAGACAGAGAGAGAGAGAGAGAAAGAGAGAGACCGGGACTGAGCCCCAGAGACCCTCAGCTTCCAGGGAACATGCTGAGGGGGGTGGTAGGAGGTGAGGGTGTGGAAACAGAGGTGAGAGAGACAGGGAGGGAGGGACCGCAGGAGCAAGATGGGAGGCTGCTTGGAGAAGGGGGCCATGGCAGAGGGAACAGACAGATTAGGGAGAGAGAAATGGAGGGGGAGAGAAGGTGAGGGGAGAGACACGTGGGAGAGAGACGGAGGGGTGTGGGAGAGAGACAAGGAGAGGAGGAGAAGAAAAACAGACACCAGGGAGAGACAGAGATGGGAGAGAGATGGAGGGTCACTTGAGGTACAGGGAGCTCGGACCCCCCAACTCTTCTGGATTCCAGGGAAATGGGGATGGAAGTGCCCCAGGCATGATCCCCAGTCCCTGGAATGGCTCAGAGCTCACTCCCCCCACCTCCCAGTTCCACTTCAATGTCCCACTGACACCTTAAACTTGACTGGTGTAAAGCAGAGCTCACCATCGCCCCCACACCTCCAATTGGCTCCTCCTCCTGACTTCCCTGGTTGTCAATGAGGCCACCGGTCTCCCAACCACCAGCCTCATGGCCTCGAGTCATCCGTGACTCCCTGCAGACATGCTCCCTCTTTTCAATAAGCTGACAATTCCTACTGATCTCTCCTCAGAGGGTCCTTCCAGCAGTTCCTTCCTAACTTCTCTTGTCACTGTTCTGTTTCAGGATCTGATTTTCATGCCTCTGAGCCCCAAACTGACCCTATTCCAGTCACCCCCACCACATATACCCCACTCTACTTAGGGATTAATCTTCTAAATTACACTACTTCCTGAAACCTTTAATGGCATCTAATGGCCTACCAATGACCTCAGACTCCTTAACTTGAAGCCTTCCAGTTTCTAAAACTAATCTTTCTGCCCAGACATCTCTCCCACCACTCCCCATCACGAGCGCCATGCTTCACTAAACCTGATGTAATTGCTACTAACCTACTGTAATGTCCCCTGAAAGCTCCTGGACCTTTTCACCATCACACGTGTGCCTTTCTCACAGCCTTCTGAAATGTCTTTCTTGCCAACCATGTCCATATATCAAAACCTAAACCAGTCTTCAAAGCCTACCCCAGGGGGCACCTCTTCCCCGCTTATCTCAATTAAAGCTCTGCGTTCTCTCTGACCTTATATCGCATAGAGGTGGGGGAACCCTCACTCAGCACTTACACACCATTGTGGCTCTGTGGCTTTTTTTTTTTTTCTAATTTGTCCCCACTCATTCTGGTGGAGGCCCTCTGAGGACAGGGACCAGGCCTCTCTCACCTCTGTTTGCTCTACAGCACCTAGAATAATGCTTTGCCCATAAATGGTGCTCAGTCCTCTTTAAGGATGGACAGATAGATGAACAGATGAACACACAATTCCCCCGACCCCGGCCCCCCAGCCCAGCGTTCCCAGTCTCACCAGTGGGAGTTGACCACCTTGCACAGGGCCAACTCACAGCACATTCGCAGGTTGGCCTGGTGCTCTGCCAGACTGGACGCTGTGCACTTGATGGGGTCTACCTCGCAGTTTTCCTCGGACTCATACAGAGCACGAATGAACTCTCCTAGGGGGTGGGGACACAAGAGGATGTGGTTACACTTTCCAAGGGCAGGGAAGGGGGTGACCAGGGTTGGGGAAATTTCAGAATCAGGTGTTAGAGGCTGGAGTCCTAGGACTCTGGGTTAGAAGGTATCAAGCTGTGGAAGGGTGGACTTGGGGTCTGGGGTACCCAGGTTTGGGGCTGGGGTGGACATCCGGTAGGTTTGGGAAGAAGAGGGCCTGACTGTGGGCCATACCAATGGCATCCTTGAGGTATTTCTGACCAATCAGTCTCATATACTCTTCTATGGCTTTAGTGGCGAGCGTGTTCTCGCGGAATATGAGGTGCTCCCGTTCCATGAACCGGTCTACCTCAGACATGGCCATGTCTGAAAGGAAGTCCTAAGGCCCAAGAAAATCCAAGTGTCAGCCTCTGCACAAGCCAATCTCGTGAATTCGCCCTATCCTCACTCACCCCCACGCAAGTGCCCATTCCCAGATCACCCTTCCCTGAGAGCACAACACTCACCTTGGCCTTGCCTGTACTCTGCAGGATGTGAACTAGTGCACTGGCAACCTCCTCCTTGCCTTTGACATTCAGGGCGGGCTCCAAGACTGCACATAGCATCCGATAGTGGTTGGTGACATACTCTGCAAACTCTTTATATAGCTCCATGGGCAGGATGCTCATTGTCTGGTAACGTGCTTTCAGCCGCACAGCCGGGCAACCTCCTTTGCCCTTGCCCCCTGAGCCGCCCCCCGAGCCCCCTCCCCCTCCCGAGCCCATACCCCCAGATCCCCCACTGCCTGTTGGCAGGGTTACAGGGTACCACTGCTCTGTGAAGTGGCGCCCAGCCAGGGTGGCCACCGGCACAGTCACCAGGCCGACATAGCCCGCCTTGTCCTTCTTGCGCTTTTTGTCTGAGTCACGATACAGATGCAGCCGCAGGGCACGGACAGCCGGCAGGTTGTTAAACTCGAAGTGCTCGCCCCAGAAGACGGTGTCCCCTGAGGCAGAGCGGGGCTTGGAGGTGGTGCGTGCATACAGCATGTCATCCAGGCAGAGCTCGCAGTAGTACCGCTTCTTGGGGGGCAGCTCCCGGGCCTCTATGATCCATAGCTTTAGCACATTGTCTACCCGGCGGCTGTTGTCCTGGCATGGTGGGGTAGGCACGATGTAAAGAGTAAAGGGACAGAGAGACACCAAAAGAGGAGAGACAGTAAGAAAGTGGGATACAGACAGCAGTCAAGGTGAGACAGTGTACTGGGTTGAATAGCATCCCACCAAAACTCATGCCTACCCTGAACCTGTGAATGTGACCATATTTGGAAACAGGATCCCTACAAATATAATGAAATTAAGAAGAGGCCAGGCACGGTGGCTCACGCCTGTAGTACCAACACTCTGGGAGGCCGAGGCAGGTGGATCGCTTGAGGTCAGGAGTTCAAGACCAGCCTGGCCAACATAGTAAAACCCCATCTCTGATAAAAATACAAAAAATTAGCTGGGCGTGGTGGTGGGCACCTGTAATCCCAGCTACTTGGGAGGCTGAGGCAGGAGAATCACTTGAACCCGGGAGGCAGAGGTTGCAGTGAGCTGAGATCACACCATTGCACTCCAGCCTGGGCAAGCCCAGGAATGCCAAGGACTGCTGGCAACCTCCAGAAGCTAGGAAGGGGCAAGGAAGGACTCCCCGCTATAGCATCAAAGGGAGCATGGCCCTGCTGATACCTTGCTTTTGGACTTCCAGCCTCCAGAACTATGAGAGAATAAATTTCTGTTGTTTTACGTGACACAGTTTGTAGCAGTTTGTTATAGCATCCCCAGGAAACTACTCTAGAAGCTAGTTCATACACTAGACAACAGAATCAGTATTAGAAAGATTTTAAAAGATGGAATAACAAGCCAAAAATATTAATGTAGAATTTAAAAGAACTGGAAAGTCCTGCAGAGACTATCAGATATTGTGAAAAGAGAACTGCATATAGAATGGATAAAGCTTGGCCAAGTGTGGTGGCTCACGCCTATAATCCTAGCACTTTGGGAGGCCGAGGCAGGCAGATAACCTGAGGTCGAGAGATTGAGACCAGCCTGGCCAACATGGTGAAACCCCATCTTTACTAAAAATACAAAAATTAGTCGGGCGTGATGGTGCATGCCTGCAATCCCAGCTACTAGGAAGGCTGAGGCACAAGAATTGCTCGAACCTGGGACGCGGAGGTTGCAGTGAGCCGAGATCACATCACTGCACTCCAGCTTGGGTGACAAAGTGAGACGCTGTCTCAAAAAAAAAAAGAATGGGTAAGGCTTGACAGTTGGTATAAGGACCTGGGGCAATACAACTGACCCCAATGGTAAGGCTCAGATGATACTGCAGTGTGTTGAAAGGAACATGATGTTTGTATTCTGCATGGGTGAGATCATGTCAGCATCTTGAGTTGAGTTCTTTAAGGACATCGAGACACAAGAGTTCCCCCAGAGGAGGGTGACTAGGACTGTGAGCCTGCTAGAAACTGGGATACAGAAAATAGCGAACAGAACTGGGAGCATGAAGTTTTGGGAAGAAGACAGACTCATAGAATTTATGTGCCAAAGGGACCTTAGAGATCACTGAATCCAACCCATTGCCACCAGTTCTCTCTGTCTTAGAGAGGAAACCAAGGTACAGAGACTTGGCTAAGTACATTTTATGTGTCCTGCGGAAATGTGCAAGTGGGGTGTTGGTGAAGCATTCCTGCCTGCAGGGAAGCTAGACTAAAGGATTTCCAGAGCCCCATCAACTCTGTAAGTCTACAACTGCTATGGCAGGGAAAGAGATTGTAAGGTAGGGTAGCAGTACAGAAAGAGACGAGAAATGGGGGACTCAGAATAATGGGGGTCTCCCCCTCCTTGTCCAGGTCCCCTATATCTCAATCCTCTCCTTCCCCAAGCCTCTCCTCCTTTAACTCACTTTCCTCCCTCGGCCTCAGCTTCCCGTGTTGGCTCAACCTGTGCCCTACACAGGCTATGTTCCCTTTACTCCCGGATACCTTGTTGGGCTTTACTGCTCGCTGCAGATTCTCAATCCATTTGTCTCTTTCGGCTGCAGACCGACAGGCAAAGCATTTTGTTCCTGATGAAGTTGTTACCTAGAAAGGAGTGTGGAGCTGAGGGAAAGGGCTACAGAGTGGAGGAGACTCCACTACCTTCTCTTCCACCCTGGCCTATCCTCCTTTCTTCCAGCCCCAGAAGTTCTGTTTCCTTGATGTCCCCACCTGCGCCACTTTCTCTAGACCTCTTTGCCCCCACCTTCCATCACCCTTGTCCTTTGGCCCTTCCCAGCCCACTTAGACCCAGTACCTCAAAACAGAACTCCTGGCCCAGGATGGAGCTGTGCACTGGCTTGATAATGGAATCTTCATCCAAGTTGAGCTCCAATGCCTCAGCTGCACTGCTAGGACTCAGCAAGGACTCATGAGAGTGCGACTCCTTAAAGCTTTGCATCAGCCGGGCCCTGGCAGGCGGGAGGTTCGGGAGAGAGGATCAGGGCCCCCTACTCTGCTTTTTATTTTTTTGAGACAGAGTCTCGCTCTGTCACTCAGGCTGGAGTACAGTGGCACAATCTCGGCTCACTGCAAGTTCTGCCTCCTGGGCTCAAGCGATTCTCCTGCCTCAGCACACCCAGCTAATTTTATATTTTATTTTATTTTTAGTTGAGACGGGGTTTCACCACGTTGGCCAGGCCAGTCTCAAACTCCTGACCTTAAGTGATTCAGCCTCCCAAAGTGCTGGGATTACAGGCATGAGCCACTGCACCTGGCCCCCCTACTCTTAGATACACAGGGACCCTGCATCATCAGTCTGTTCTAGGACAGACACCTGGAGAGAAGGCCCCCTCAACACCCTTTCCAAACAGACACAGAAAGAAACCCTGCCTATCTCAGGAAGGACGTGAGGGATATCAGAGAAATCAGAATCCTTGAAGGAACTCCCCTGCTCCAGCTGGGCCTGGTGGCTCATGTCTGTAATCCCAACACTTTCAAAGGCCGAGGTGGGAGGATCACTTGAGTCCAGGAGTTCAAGACCGGTCTTGACAACATAGTGAGACCCTACCTATTTTTAAAAAGGAAAAAAAGAAACTCCCATCATCTCACACCTAAGGGGTTGCGAGGACGGGGGACACCTAGAAATATCTCAACCCAGAAATGAACCATGGCAGAAAAAGAAAAAAAAGGAGAGAACAAAGTGGGCCTGGGACACTTCTAGGTAGTAACTCAGGGTAACCCCAGAAACCAGAGCCTCAGCATACAAGAAAAAATGGAAGCAAAGAAGTGAAGGCACAGAGAAGAGATTTGTTTAGCCTGGGGCTGGCACACAGCTGATGCCTAATAAACATTTAATGATTCAAAGAATGAATGAACACAGCATAAGAGGACAAGTTTTAGCAAACCAGGGGAAAGAGTGAGGGGAAAAGCGTAAGAAATAAGAGAAAGCTGTGGGCAGAAAAGAGCTGAATGAAGGTAAAAGAGAATACAGGGACTAGGAAGAAGAGGCTGTAGGGCAAGGAGGAGAAAGGGGGAGACAAAGGTATGTGCAGCAAGACAGAGGACAGGAGAAGAGAAGGGCCAACTGGAGAGATGGCCAGGGGAACAGGGTGGTGGCTAAGAGGGGATGGAATGCGAAAACATCACCGCAGGCGGGCAGAAAATAAAGGGGGCTAGGGGCACGGAATAATGAGGGGTAGGATAGCAAGCAGTATGGAGATGGGCAGGGGATGAAGAGTAGAGAGCAGTGGGAAAGCGGGAGGGGAGTTCGGGTGTGGGAGCCTCCAAGAAGTTATTTATAGCAGCCCCGTCATCGCAGGCTCTGGCTGCCGTCAGCGCGACGCTCCCCCGGCCCCCGGCCCCCCGCCCCCGCGGCCAGGAATACCATGCCCTCACCCCCTGCCGGCCCCAAATCCAGCTCTGGCAACATGAGAAGGGGGGCAGGGAAAGGTGTGACTCACTTTATCCCAACCTCCCTACCTGCCCAATCCTGGGGGTGGCCAGACATGGGGGAAAGGGAGGGCATGGTTCTCCCTGGGGAGTAAATGGGTGAGGGGGAAACCCAGAGAGGAACCCCAAATGGCAGGCAACAAACGCAGACAGTGGAGGTCTCTCCTTCAGCCTGGCCTCAGGGACAGTGCCCTCTGGACTTCTCTGAGTGCTGCTTCTTCATGGCTCAGTCCATGGATTGCTCCCCATTCTGTCACCCTGCACACCTGTCCCAGCCTCCCCTTCTCTGCCATGCTCTATACTGTCTCTTCCCTCACCCACTGATGAGGTCCTTGAGCCCTAACCATCATCCGTTCATTCAGCCACCTCCAGCCCCACTCCAACCTGCTGCCCCTATATTTCCTGCCCTTCCCTCACACCCTTCCACCTAGAGCCTATGGCTCACTCTCCTACCAACCCCTTCCCTACATTCCTTAAACATTCCTCCAGGGTCACGCTCCTCCTGTACAGCTCCTTTGATCCTGGGCTAGAGCCCATCCTTCTTGGCCTGAGGAGTCCCTGAGGAGTCCCTCCTTGGCTTCACCTTCATTCCCTTTCCAGCCTGTCTTTATATCTTCTCTCTGCCACCCTACCCCTCTCCTGCTGCTCACAGATTCCTATTCTCATTCTTCTCTGTTCTGTCCCCTGCCCCATGACATCCCCCAACCAACTTGAGTTGAATCCTTCAACCTTTGTACACAGATAAGCCCTCCCTCCCCATTTCACAAAGAGACCCTGTATTACATCGATCTCATCCCACATGCTCCAGCCCCTGTACCGGTCATGGTCAGCACTTCGGAAGCGAGGCAGGATCTGGCGAAAGCTGCTGGTCCGGTCAAGTTTGGGTTGTGACTTCGTTCGTTTGATGGAGCTTTTTAATCGTCGGCTCAGGAAGCCTTGCTGGGGGGGAAATGGGAATGGGGTGGGTTGGGGCAGGGTCAGTTCTACCTACTCATCTCTCAGCTGGTAGAGGGCCCCTGGATGAAAGTGGGATGGGGAAAAGAAAAGTCTCCAGAGGCGAGGAAAGGGGGATTGGAGCCCTAATATCAGTTTGTCTCCCTTGCTCCCACGGGTACAGTGCAAGCACACACACAAACACACACACACTCACACACAGCTTGGAGAAGGTAGGAGGGCTGGTCTGAGAAGCTGCAGGGCAGAGCCAAGAAGGGGAAACCAAAGAGGTGGGGAGGTGAGGAGACACACACACACACACACACTTTCTCTCTTTTTCTCACTCTGACTCCCTCGCTCCCCCTCCTGCCCTCTTTCTCAGACTCTTAGGGCCCCAGTTGGGGCTGGAGGGGAGGGGGCCCAGCTGAGCCACATTTGGCAGGCACCACTCACCGAGGGCCGGAAGGGCGCAGCGGGGGCGCCCTCCATGCTGTACTGCTTCCCCCCTGGGACACTCTTCCTCCTCGAGCGACCCAAGTGGTATTCTGGAGGGGAGGAAAGGTCCAGAAGGGAAGTTGGGGAGGGAGCCAGGAGGGAAGCTGTTAACCCAGGTTCCCACCCCTGACCCCAGAGCATGCCCCCACCTCCCTCTGCCCCTCAGCTCCGGCCTCACCTACCCCCCGGAAAGCAGCAGGAAGAGCAGCGACGGCGGAGAGGCTGGCAGCGGGAAGGAGGGGGCAAGGAACCTGAGCAGGAGCCCCCTGAGGGGGATGGGGTGGGAGGCCTTAGGCCCATGACTAGGGCTGGCAGTTCAGTAGGGGGGCATAGCTGAGAGGGTCAGTACAACCCCAGTAATGAAGGACACCAAAGATCCAAGGTCCCTGGGGCCCACCCACTCCAGAAGGGGCTAGCTGGGGGCAAAGATGGGTTAAAGGTCATTGCCCATAGGCAGGCTTTCCTTTTTCCCCGGCTGGGCACATTTTCCACCTGCCCCCCACCTTCTGGAACCCCCGTCTGTCTGGAGGGCCAGGGCTGCCTCCCATGACCCCCTCCCTGGACTGGAGGGGGAGGTCTTGGAAGAGACCTGTGAGGAGTAGCAGGGGAAGAAGCCGGGGGACAGAAAATCCAAGGAAGGGGCGGGTTGGGGGGAGGGGAAAAGGAGCTGGTTCCACGTGCACTGCAGTGGCAGGGGCTCAGAAGGGAGGCGGGGAGGGGAAAAGCAAAGAATGCAGGGGAGTGGGCAGGGAGCAGGAAGGATGGGCAGTTGGGGGTTCTGGGGACTCCCAAGTAAGGATAGGGAGAGGAGGAGGAGGAGGGGAGGTGAATGCGGATGCAGCTCAGCCTGCCAAGAGCCTAGAGGGATGGCAAGCTCTGAAAAAGGAAGCTGAGGCTCGGCTGCAAGGGAATTTAGAGGGGCTGAGGGGCTGGAAGAGAATGTCAGTGGGGGGATGCCAAGCTCCGGCTCCAGCTCCAGAATGGCTGCCCAGGCCTGGGCTCCCCCCTCAGCCCCACAGTCACCACTGCAGCCAATGGGGGGGCAGGTGCTGCATCAGGGGCGGGGCCACCATCTCCACGGCAACAAGAAGCTACAGGCTGGAAGGAGGGGGGTGGACCGGAAGAGCTGCCTGTTAACCCTCTAGGTTCCAGAACAGAACAAGGGAGGGACACAATTATATTTTCAATGTCTGCTTCCAGAATTGCAAATTCCCTACAAACTGCCCTAGAATCAGTCCCCAGCTTCCCTTTACCTGTAAAACCCAGGTGTTAGGAGGTTTGTATACAAAAATGTGGACCCCATGACAAGAAAACCCTATCACTCCCTCAGGAATAGGTGTATAGTACAGAAACATACACTGAGCTGTGGAGGTACGTGTATATGAGAACCACAATACAAAAAATAAGTGGGGATCTATGTGCTTTTGAGACATACAGACAACTGTGAGCACGGGCATAGCACGGATCCACATTCTGAGACCCCGAGGCCCACACGCCCCACAGGATACATGCTTTGACATATGTGAGCACTGCAACAAGGGAGTATATACTTGAACCCAGTTGCTCACATGAGAGCTGTTGGTGTGGATTTTGTGGCCCAAGTCTCTTGGGCAATCATGTGGACAGCACACTACAGAAATGGACCTATAACCCTAAGACACACATGGCCCCATGCAGGGGAATTCTAGTTTAACCCCTGAAATACATGCTTGAGTACACCATGATCCCGACCACAGAAAGGTATCCCCATATCTCAGAAGCACAAACATCCTTTCATTCACGTGAAAAGTACAACCACATCTACTCTGTCTTGGGACAACCCCCTTTCCTCCCCCAGCCCTTCCCTCACTCTAACACAGGCGTCTGAGATTGCCACCAGAGTAAAGAAAAACCAGGAGCAAATGTGTTAATTACCCTTCTGTTACACACTAAGCAATGCATCCAATGGTTCAGGATATCTCTTCCCTAGTAACATTTTTCTGCATTTCTCAGGTATGGCTGCCTCACTCTCATTTCAGGGAACCGAGCTCAGCCATGATTTTTACGTGCAAGCTCATCTAATAAAGGCATAAAGTCCAACTTTAAATGCATTGAAATTCTGCTTTGGAACTAAAGCATTAACAGAAGAGCAAATTTGCTAATTGGCTTGCTTGGTTCTTGGAAGTAATATAACCTTACACATATTACCAAGAACTAAGATCCATGAACTCATTCATAAGTCACAGGTACACAGAGGCCACTTACACATATGCTTATTAAAGACTTTTGTTGCCGCAGGAAAAGAATAGCAGAAACACACAGGAAAGGGGGGCAGAGTGACAGAAACCCAGAACATCCTGTTATTAGTGTTGCATGCAGTGACATGTACAGAGAAAACAACACACACCCGTGTACACACACACACAGCAAACCTGAAAAGCATACACTGTGATCCTGGGTCTCCATGTCCCATGCCTGCATGATGTATACACGCATGCACACGCATAACAGCCACCTACACAAACCCGTAACACAGGCATTGTGCATACACCCACACATGTACACACCCTGTGTACATACACAATGGCACTCACAGACACGAAGCAAGGGATTGGTGTCCTGCCCCTCCGACATCTCTAATCTTGCCATCACCCACAGAATCTCCCCCTGCCCTCCAATCCCCCAAATCCCTAACCTTCCTTTGGCCTTTCTTCCTCTGCACACCCAGCTGGCAGCTCTTAAGGGAAGCCAGGGGAGGGAGGTTGCCAGAGAAGGGTGAAGAACAGGGTTGGACACAGAGCAGAGAAATGCGAGACAGAGCTCTGTGCTGGGAATATGAACCTCTCATGACGGTCCCTGCCGTGACAGGCCTCACTGTGAGCCAGCCTGCATGCCTGAGTGGCCTCCCCTGATCCAACCAAGCCTGATCCTACAGGGCCTACAAGAATCCAATGCCTTCTCCCATCTTTCTCCCTTTCTGCTTTCAGAGATCACTTTACCAGAAGGCCTGACTCTCCTCCCCACTGCCTCTCCAGTTCCCAGGCCCCTTCTTCTCCCACCATTTCCATCCAGTTCCCCATCTTAAGCTCTTATCACCCTGTTCTCTCTTCTAAGTCTGGCTCGGCTCTCTCCCACATTCCCATTCTCCAGCTATTCTTCCTGGCCTGCTCTCTGCTCTCTTCTTCAAGCCTCTCTCCTTCCTTCTCTCCTATCTTCTCCCTACTTTTCCTCTTTACCCCATTTCTTCCCTTTCTGAGCTTTTCTGTCCCTACTTCCTGACCAAGCAGGGCTTACACCTGCCCAGCCCAAAGGTGTTTCATACACAGTAGGATTCCAAGGAACACATTCACACACTTACTCCCCTCCACACACCACCCACATCCAGACACGCCCTGGACACCCATGCTGGGATTGACACAGATACTCAGGCCTGGGGAGGGCTGGAACACACATGCAAAGACACACACCTGTCACCAGGAACACAGAAAATCCTGCTCATAGGGCCACACATTCCCACACACAGAAGGCGGACAGGAGGTGAGTGAGCCCCAGCCAGGAATATGCATGCTCAGGGTCAGAGGTGACATGGACCAGCATGGCCGCGAACTGCCCCACAAGCCCGTGGCTGGCCCAACAGCCCCCTAGGCAGGAAACAGGCAGAGGCAAGATAAGACAGGACACACCTGCACAAGGCTGGCTGCACATGTGTGCACGAGAAACGGGGACCCCGTGTGCACATGGCACCGACACACAGGAGACACGAGCATGAGCACGAACACACACGCGGACACACTGGCTGCCCCTTCCACCAAGGGCTCCAAGATCCCACACATATCGGCCGCCCCCGCGTGCCCGAGACCCTGCCCGCACGAGGCCAGTCCCCGACCCCCCCCCCGACCTCCGCTGCCCCCCTCCAGTTACCATAACTCCCCCCACTCGGAAGATGCAGCGAGAACATGCGGAGGGAGCAGCTGCCGCCGCCGCCGCCGCCACCGCGGCTTCCCCACCCCCTTCCCCGCGCCCACGCACACGCGCGCCCCCGCCCCATGCGCGCGGCGGCCCCCCCCACCACGCGCGCTCCTAGTCCACCCGGCCCCGCCCTTACCTCGCACCGCCCCCCCGGGGGGGTGTCGGGGGTGTCCCCGGTGGGGGAGGGGCCCCGCCCCTGCGCGGGGGAAGGGCGGGGTGCGGAGGGAGAGGGGGCGGTACGGCCCGGCTCGCGCCGCGCGGCGCGGTGGGGGCGGCGGCGGGGCCCGGGACGGCCGGGACGGCCGCGCGGTGACGGCCGCGGGAACGGCTCCCTCCGCCGCCGCTCCCGCCGCTGCCGCCGTTGCCCGGGCCCCGCCGCCGTTGCTAGGCGACCGCTGCTGCCGTGGCCGCCTCTGTCACGAGCCCCGTCGCCCGGAGACAGCGCGAAAGAGACGGGGGAGGGGGGCAAGGGGACCCCCAAAACAAACCAGGCCACCCACCATCCCCTCTTGATCAGGACCCCCCAACACACACACACAAAACCGCGGAGAGAACGAGGGTTCGCGGCTCCACCCAGCAGAGGAGGAGCCCTGGATTCCAATGCCCCTCAAAGGTCCGGCGACCTCTCCCGGGCTGGAGAGTCCACAGCCTCAGCAAACACCTTTGCATAGCCAAGTCTCCAAGGTCCTAACGACCCCTATGTCCACTGCACATCCTCCATGCCCTTTACACATTCCATGTCTCCCTGAAGACCCTAAACGTTCACCCTCTATCAACTTTCACTAAGCCCTTCCCCCAAATACATGTGCCCCTGGAACCCCTCCCAGCCCGTACTGAACCCCCATACAGCAACTTCCACATGCCACCTCAACTCCAAACACACATGATGTCCCCACCCAAAACACACGGGAGACCCCCGCCAGAGACTCCTAGACCCTGAGGACTCAGGATAAGGAGAAAGATGGGGAATAAGTGGGCAGATCTGCCAACCACAGGACACATGATAAACATGCTCTGTGAGCATGTGACCATTCTGGCCTGGAAACGCAGGTATACACACGTGCACACAAACACACACATCTTCCCCAGACATGAACATGACATACACACATATACACACAGATGTGACAGACATCACACACATTCTCTCTATACACTCCACCACCACCTGGCTTTGCCTCACAGAGATGTGCTACCCACACACCCCCATGGTATGGAGTTTCCATGACAATGACACACATCCCTGACCACCCACCCACCCCCATCCAAGGTCCCAAAACCTGCCCACAAGGCTAGTAGGGCCTGGACCTATCAGAAGGCTGGAGGGAGCCAAAGGATGGGGACAGGTCACTGGCTCTCCAACGGAAAGAAACTGGTAGCCTGAATTCTTGAGGGAGGGGTCTGGTAGGGAAAAGGGGTCACCTGGGGGG
The DNA here is from genome assembly GCA_963573385.1 of Cacajao melanocephalus. Lineage (NCBI taxonomy): Eukaryota > Metazoa > Chordata > Mammalia > Primates > Pitheciidae > Cacajao > Cacajao melanocephalus. The sequence continues at coordinate 85,674 of CAUYLG010020020.1, forward strand.
TTGGAGGAATGGGGAACCTGGATCGCTGGGTCCTGGAAGGGAAATGCAGTGGAAGGGGGCAGTGACGAGGGGGTTTCCGGGGGCTGAGGGCGTCTCTCTGCACCTTGGCTGCAGATCTCTGTTCTCTGCCTTCATCTCCCCTCACTGTTCCCATGGAAACCTTTTAAGCGAACTTCTCAGGAAGACAAAAATCTTTTTTTAAATGACTAAAGAGGGGGTTGGGGGGGGCAGAAAGGGAGAGGGAGGGGAAGAGACAGATGGAGAGAGGGAGAGAGTTGGAGAGACAGACCGAGCAGATAGCTCTACAGACAGAAAGGAGATGAGATGGGAGTCTGATGGACTTTCACCGGGAGCAGAGGGCAGGGACGGGGTAATCAAGAGGGGTACAGAAAATCAGAGAAATCAGGAAAGAAAAAGGGGGCGATACAATTGCAGAAAATAGAAGCAGTTGGTAAGAGGAGAAAAAAGGGGGCAAGAAAAGGGGACCTCAAGGCCTGAAGGTCCGGAGGAAGAATCAGGAGCGTACGGGTGGGGCAGAGGTCTATGGGGAGGGCAGGAACTAGGTCACTCTCTCCAAGATTCCAGACCAGGGGCAGGGAGGGGCAGGGGCAGGAACACACGGACTGGAAACTAAAGATCTAAGGAGACTATTTTTACAAGCACCAAGAAAATAGTCAAACTTCGCTGCTGGAGAGGAGAAAGGGAGCGAATCCGAGCGAGGACCCACAGGGCCTCTCACCTACAGCCCGTGTCGCGCTCCACCTTCCAAAGGAGGGCGCCGTCTCCCCTCGGGAAACGAGACTTTGCCTCCGCCTCCTCCCGCCCCCGGCCAGCTCCCGCAGCTCCCCGACGCCCCCGCCCCCCCCCTCAGTCCGGTCCACTTTCAGTGGCTGTCCCGGGCACGAGAGCCTGCTCGGCCGCCGTACCATGCTCGCCGTGAGGCCGCCCCTCCACTGGCACGGAGACTGTGCGTCTCAGCAGTTTGTTGCGACTGGACTCGCTCCTCCGGTCCCGGATCAGTAGGGGGTGTATCTAGGGGAGGTGGGGGTGTGTCAGACCTCCCTGGCCCACGCCGCCCCTCCCTTCCCTCTACCCCCTCTCTGCCCCTTCTCAGGAAGGGAGGGCCTCCCTTCCCCAAGCCTGCCCACCTTCTGCCCCGGCCCACCACACTTGGTGAGTGGATCTCTCCCTTCTCTCCCCCAGTCTCTCTCTCTCTCTCATTCCTTCCCGTCCCACCCTCTTTTCTCCCTCCATTTATCTTGAAACACCTTCCCAAGAATTCTCCCAAGCCCTACACAGCTCTTCCGCAACTCCTCAGAAGTTAGCTACTTCCTGAATCCAGGTTTCCCTTGACCTTCAGTTCCTCCATTCTCCCTGCTTTCCTCCCAACCTCCCACCTCCCTTACCCCCTTCTCTCCCTCCGAGCCTGTCACGGGGGTAGCAGAAGCTGCATTTATAATCAGGATCCACAGCTTGTCTCCCTCCCACGGCCCGGCTTGCGGCCAGACTGGGACCCAACCTCCCCTCCCCCCAGAGGGCCTGGTCACCTTCCCCCACCTTTCATCTCCTTCCATCACCCGATCCAACATCTTTCAGTTCCCTTCTTCCCCTCAGCCATCACCTTTCCCTAAGCTTCACACCCCACTCCCCCGTCCACCTCCATCCCTACCAACATACATCTCCACCCCTCTGGTCTCTTCCATCTCCACCAGGAGCCACAGGAACAGACCCCTCACTATCCCTAGCCCCAGTTCCACAACCCATCCAATTCCAACTCCCTATGTCTGTTCAGGCTGCTCCTTTTCCAAATTCCATCTACTCCCCTCCCACACACATGCCCTTCCTACACCAGACTGGCCATTCCTGTTGCCCCTTAGCTTTCTGGCCACTGGTCCCTTCAGTCTGTCCCTATCTCAGTCATTCCTTCATTACCCCGTCCATTGTTGCCCCAGCTTGCTGGCCACTGGTCCCTTCAATCTGTCCCTATCTCAGTCATTCCTTCATTACCCCATCCATTGTCTTCCCTCTTCATCCCTGTAAGTTCCCACTCTTGGTTCCAGTGTCCCCAATTTCTCCAAACCCCTCAAATGTCTCCCAGTGGTGTCCAAAACTTAGACTCCCCAAGCCACCTCTCCTTTCAAAGTCACCATATCCTCTCCTTGACACCTCTGCTTTACTCTGTGGCTTGGAAGCTGTCTACCCAGCCGTCTCTCCACACACTCACTGTCCCCACAGGTCCCTTGACACTCTAGTTAGCCCTGACTCGAATTCTAACCCTTCCTCACCACACCATTCCCAACAGCCTTCAGGGGACATCTCTCACCACATTTGGTTTCCCAGGCTACCCTACCATTTTTAAAAACTTGTCCCCCAAATCACCTCCATCCCTGACACACTTGTGGGCCACCCTTCCAGTTTGCATCCTCTATTTCCTCCAGTGGACACTCCTGCTGACCCAGCTCCCAAATCAGAACCCACACTCCCCTGGCTCTCAGATCTCCATACCTGGCCACCACCTCCCATGAGAGGCCTCTGTCCATTTCATCTCCTTTACTCTGGCTAGTCCCTGCCTCTACTCCACTCCTACTCCTTTAGATAACTCCACATACTCCCAGTTCCGCTCCCTTATATTCCTTCCTCATATCTAACCAGTGCCTTGCAGAAGCCCTCTCAGTGTCTCTCGAAACCTTGATCTCAGTCACCCTCCCAGTCTTCACCCCCATCATGCCAAGATCTGCCGTCCTCGGTCTTCTCTCCCAGTACCCTCCAGCTACCTAAAACCTCCTCTATCCCCTGCCTTTTCTCTGGCTCCTGCAGTTTCTCCTCCCTGCACTCTGCCCCCAGATGGAGAAAGAACTGAGAGACTTGCTTAGTGGGCAAAGTGGAGAGGGGTCCTGAGGATTGCTTTGGTGGGGAGGGCTTTCCCTTTCTTCACCCCTTCTCCAAACCCTTCAGTTCCTTCTCCCTTCTAACCTATCCTACAATATGGACAGTGTGAAAACAGGAGCCCTCCACCCCACAAATCTTCAGAACCACATCTCCTCCCCAACACAGCTCATGACCCTCAAAGACCCCCTGGCCAAGGTGAGAGAATGACTACCCCTCTTGTCACATTCCAACCCAAGTCTCAATGGCCACCCTCCTACCATTTGCAAATGTTTCTTGTCTGCCTTCTTTGTGTCTCTCTCCCCTTCACTAATGAGGACTCTCCCCATTCTCCCACATGCCCTTTCCCAACCTTCCCACCCCACTCACCTCGTCCTCATCCAGCATGAGCAGCTGGTTCCCCGAGATGATGCAGAACCGAGGGTTCCAACCAGGACGATCATACGGAGAATGAACGTATTGGGTTCGGTGCATAGAGGGTCCCCGTACATCTGGGGGACGGAGACACACAGAAACAGTAAGGGAGACTGCATTTGGAAGCAGAGGCCAAAAATGGCAAAAAGAGAGTCTACAAAGTGAGAAGGGAACCCCACCGGCCTTGAGGAGATCACAGTTGAAAGTGAAGCACCTAGCAGCTCTAAAGGAACACAAGACAAGTGTTTATACATGGGGGGAAAGAGGAGAGGATCACATCACAGAAGTCTCTGGAGACTTAGGGGAAGAAATGTAGAGGTTCAGGGACAGGAATTATATGACAGAGAAGGTACACGTTTTGGAGCAGAGAAAGATGAAAGAGCTCTCCATCTACTTCCGAAAAATAACGTGGAGGTGCTGCAGAATTGGCAGGAGAAAAACACACAGAGAAGTTGGTGTCAGATATCTGGGTAAAGGAAAGCATCCAAATAGCTGCAGAAGACAAGGACTTGGAGGTGGCACCAACCCTCTGTAAAAGAGTATGAGGAAAGCCACACAGCTGTGGGAAAGAAGGATGGTGTGTGTGTGTGTGTGTGTGTGTGTGTGTGTGTGTGTGTGTGTGTGTAGGAACATTGGGATCATGAGATTCTGAGGGCTAAAATATCTAGAAAAGAGAGGAAGTGGGGGAGCTTACCTGTTCACAGAGTCAGAGACATGAGAGGGCCTCCCCTCCCACCTCTCCTTCCTCCTCTGTGCCCTCCTCCCCTAGTTCAACCCTGTTCATCCTTTGGGGAAAGTTCTGGTTCTTCTGGTGGTAAGGAGAAGATGGCTTTTGTCGGCATCTGGCTGTGGAGGGGCCAGGGCAGAAGGTGGGAAATATGCCTTTGTTTGGACGAGTAGAAACCAAATCGATCTCTTCCCCCATTCAGTGCCCAGAGAGTCAACACTGCCCCCACCACCGCACCCCACCTAGTCTCAACGGACAGGATGGAAGCCCCTCCACAGATTAGGAGCCTTCCCAAGGCACAGTGAGGAGGCTGAGGAAGAAAGGGGTTGGGGGGAAGAATGGAATATCCAGGCCTGGTGGCACAGAGGGGCCTCCAAAGATGACAGGTGGAGATGGGAACAAAACTTTCAGAAAAGAGAATAGTAGACCAAGTGTCATCCATGGCTGAGATGACCCCAGGGTCCTCCTTCCCCAGCTTTGCTGTTCTTCTTTACCATGCCCCTCTCCCTGCAAACTGCCTCTCCTTTAAACCCCAATGCCACACTGGCCCTATTGAAGTAAGACAGATGTCACATTGGTGACATCAAAGAGATAGAAATTAGGCTTAAGGTATCAGAAATTTTAGAGGGAAAAAAATCAAACTCTGTCACCTTTGTGGGATAACTAACCATGATTATATTGCAGGAGAACTGGTCTTTGAGCTTTATTCCAACAGAATGCCCTGAGTAGGAGAGTTTTGAAACTTCAGCCCTTTTCTGTCTATAAATATGTCTCTCAAATTTACACAACCTCCAGATCACAGTGAGCGATGAACCCTCAGAATGTCCACCATCTAGAAATCACAATACTTTGAAACTCTGTCTCATCTCAGAGACTAACTAATGTTCAGAGATCACCGATACCTAGCCTCAGACTGCAGACATTGCAGGCAACAGGCCCACCGCACTTAGACACTTGGTATACCCAGGGGAGAAATCTGTCGATACACATCAGCAATTTGGGAAAGGACTGGTTCAGGCTGCAGCCAAGGGAGGCAGGTTAGACTTCAGAGGACATCTTTCTCCTGGGAGCAGGGAGCTTAGCTTAGGAACAACTCTAGAAACACACACACACACACACACACACACACAAATACTGTCTGGACTTGGTAAAGAATGATTCTGGGAGGCAGATGCAAGAGACTGAGGAACATGGCTAAGAAAGGGGGAAATTTTACTAGGATGAGAAATCCCTCAAGGGCTGAGATGGGGATCCCTTATTCTAACCATCAAAACCTATGTCTTTGTACCCCAAATCTCCAACACCCCAATAAGTAGAGGTGACAAGAAAAGAATGGTAACAAGAGTTGAAGTATTAAGGGAAAGTGGGTAGGCACAGACTTGTGGTGACAAGGAGTGGGGAAGGAAATATAGAATGGCCTGGGGGACATATAATAGGAATAGATAGAAAAAGAGGCAGAAATGATGGTAAATGCCTAGGGGCAAGGGCATATACCTGAAGGGCTCGACTGGACATGTGTCAGAGCAAATGAGGCAGACCAATGGGGGGGCTGTGACAAGGGGTCAAAACAGACTAGTAGAGAAGCGATAGAGATATAAGGGCACTACCACATAGAAAAGAGATATAGAAAGGCAATGGACACCAGAGAGGGGACTGATATAGGGGAAGGACAGAAGGGGGACTCATATAAGGAACGGACACCATATGGGGGGAAAGATATAGGTGATGGACAGCAGAGAAGGGAGGGGGAATGGAAATAAAGATTGAAGGGGTGGGGGAAGGGGGTAAAAGTGATGAAGTGAAGACAGCAATTAAGACCCCAGAGGTTACATTTCACTGGTCAAGAGCCTTTATGAGGGTCAGAGTATGGGGCAGAATCTTAACCTGTCCCCTACTCCCATCACTTAATCTTACTTGTATTGCCACCCCCCCAAGCACACATAATTTGGCCCTCCCCCTGCCCTGGTCTCCCCTCCCCCATCCCATTCCATCTCTCTCCTCTCTTCCCTCCATCTGGACCCTCCATCCCCCCCCCTACCACCACTGCCTCCCTCTCTCTCCATCTGGCCCCTTCTCTCCTTCCATCCTCCTCTCTTTTTCCACCCCTTACCATACTCTGAGTCCCCCACCAAATTCTCCCCCCCATCTTCTTGGCTTCTCTTTTCACCCCTGTGTTTTCATTTCTCCCTCCTAGCCCCTCTCCCAAGACTCTGTCCCTCTATTTCCTTGATGTTTTCCTCATCACTCAGCTCCCACCCCCAAATTATTTCTGCAGCTTTTTCCCCAACCCAATCCTTCTACCTTCCCACCCCTTTCTGGCGCTTTCTTTCCCCTTCATCATTTTCCCTTCAGCCCCCTTTCAAGGCCCATTTCCTGGCCCCTCCGTCTCTTATCTACCCCTATCCCTCTGGCCGCCAATCCCTCCTTCCCGGTTGCTCCCACCCCTACCTTCCCGGTCCTTCCCTCTCCCTCCATTTCAGCCGCTCCCCTCCCTTGGCCCTGACTCTCCCCCGCCCCCTGCCCCTCCCCCTGTTGCCCCCCATATGGCCCTCCCCCTCCCCCCACCACCGTACCTCTGAAGGGGGCATAGGACATCGCGGGGATGCTCCCCCGATGGATGGAGGCGCGAGACCTGCTCATCAGGCCTGGGGGGAGGGGGCGGGGGGACGGGGGAGAAAGAAGAGAGAAAGAGGGGGAGAAAGAGGGGGAGAAGGAGGAGGAGGTGGAGGAGGAGGAGGAGGAGAGAGGAGGAGAGAGGAGCAGAGAGAAGCAGAGAGGAGGAGAAAGGAGGAGGAGGAGGAGAATAAGAGCCAACGGCAGCAGCGGCAGCCGAGAGAGAGGGGGGGCGGGGGAGCGAGCGAGAGCGAAGAGAGCAGGAGGAGGAGGAGGAGGGAGAGACTCTGCAGCCCCCACCCCTACTCGGGGAGGCCCAGATTGTGAGAGAGAGGGACCCCTAACTCAAAAACACACCAGAGAGAGCTGGAGGTCCTAAAGATACAGACCCCAGACCCTGAGACGGAGAGACCCTAGACCCACAGAGAAAGATACTTCACCACCCCCCACCGTGGGTTAATTTGAGACACAGGCCCAAAATCTAGAGGAAAAGAGACTCCTGATTTGAGGGAAAAAACGACCCCAGATCCCCCAGAGAGAGGAGCCAAATATCAAAATCTGAGAATCCAGTCTCAAAAGGGTTCTCCATACCCACAGACATCTTAGACTTCAGACCCTGAAATGATGATTTCAGGGACCAAGACCTGCGACCTCATCAGAAAAAGATGAGGCCCAGATTCAGAAAGAGCCAGATCTAGAAATAGAGCTTAGAGAACTCAGACCTAGAGAGAGACCCCAGACTCAGATCTCGGAGACTGATAACTCAGAGACAGAGACACTCCAGACTTAAAGGGAGACAGAGAGAGACACTCAGTTGGTCCGGAGCTGGACAATTCAGAGATCCAAAATTCATGAAGACGACTCAGAGAGTGCGAGCACAGACCCTGAAACACAGAAACCCCCAAAACAAAAAACGGAAACTCAGTCCTAAGAAAGATCTCCGCACGAACACTGAAAGACTCCACTGAAATGCATCTCAGAGACAAACTCCAAACTCAAAGACAGAGATCTCGGGGATCCTCCCCTCCCCACTTCCCTGCCCTGGAACCTCGGAGAGGTAGAACCCTGACGTCAGCCTGGGAAACTCCGAGGCATCCCCACCACCAGACCAATGACCTCAGACCTTGAAGGGAGGGGGAATACTGGGTAGGGGCAGTGGCAAGAGCTTTTTTCTCTGCTGCCTTCTCCCACTTCTCTGCCTCTCATTGGCCCCTCTCTCCATTTTCGGGTCACAGGATGCGCTTGGGCCCCAGGGAAGTTATGTAGGGCAGGTCCTGGCTCCTTGGGGGATGGGTTGGGTAAAGGAGACCCAAGGCTGAGAGGTGGACCAATCCTGGGGAGTGGAATAAGCAGGGAAGAGGGGACAGAAGGACCATCACCACTATCCCCATCTTGCAGCCCTCGTTCTCTTTCCTTCGATTTAGCAGTCTGTCTCAAGCTTTGGGTTTTCAATTAAGATGGCTAGGCCCCATTTTCACCATCCTCTACCCCACGCACAGGGTGTCGCTCTGTTCTTTTAAAATGCATCTTTCCTCACCTAGCCATAGTCTTGCTATGCCCGTGCCTGCCTAATCACTCCCCCTACCCAGGGACAGCGGGCTTCTCAGATCACCGTGGTTCATTCCCAAACCCAAGCATATCTCCGTCCCAACTAAAAGGGCAGGGGGCGCGCTCTCCACCCCTGAGGTTGGGGTGAAGGGTCCTTCTCAGACCCTCCTCCTCCTTGAGGCCTGGGAAACAGTGCAGGGGAGGTCACTAGGCACATTGCGGGGTTTAAGGATCATTCCCCACTCCACAGCCTGACGCATCGACTCTGCAGGGTCTCCGGCCCCCCTTTCCTGGGCCAGCTCTCGCCTCACGTGGCTTGCGGGGCTGGCCTGCGATTGGCCACTTCGCGTCACTCACTGAGTGCCGCTGCCGGAGAGGCCCGGCCCCTCACGTGACAGTGGAACGCCGCAGCGGCTCTCCTCCGCCAGCAAGTGGCAATTTCGGGTTCACACGGAAACGGGCGTGCCATTTCCGCGCACGTCTGCAGATCCGGCGGTCGATTGGTCAAGTCTCCCATCGCTCCTCCCTCATCAGGAGGCGGGCAAACCGCGCCACGTGAGGGCCGGGATTGGCTGGCTCTGGAGGCGCGGGTGGTCCGGCTTCTGTCACATGGTGCGCGCCGTTTTCTTATCACGTGGCTGCCACCCAGGTAAGAAGAGGCCGCTCTTCCTGGGGTTGTTTCTCTGTGTGACGTGTGGCCTTTGAGATCAACTCTCCTCTACCAGCGTAGGCCGCATGAGTAGGGGGCGGGCTCCTGCGGTCCTGCTCAGCGGAGTGGTGAGTGACCAGCCCCGCCCCGCCCCTTCCGGTCCTCGAGGCCTCGACCCTGCTTGCACCCCAAATCTCAGAGGTTGGCTCCCTGAGGTGTGAATGAAAACTGAGCCTTTGCCCTACTTTTCCAAGTTTTTCCTCTCACCTTCGGGGGCATTCTTCTGGGTGCATTAGAGGGAGTGCAGAGAGCCTGAGTATCTAAGCGAAGGATTCCCCGGGTGTAATTTCCTGGGCTGTTTGTGAGGAGAGACCGAATTCGCCCCCTGCTCTCAGGCCTCTCTGCTCCTGTCTTTTGTTTGGATGCCGGTGCTGCTGCCTGTGGCCTCCCGCCTTCTCTTGTTACCCCGAGCCCTGCTGACCATGGCCTCTGGAAGCCCTCCAACCCAGCCCTCGCCGGCCTCGGGCTCCGGCTCCGGCTACGTTCCGGGCTCGGTCTCTGCAGCCTTTGTCACTTGCCCCAACGAGAAGGTCGCCAAGGAGATCGCCAGGTAGGGACCTCGATGTGCAGCGAGAAACGATGATTATGAAGGGAGAGTTGGGGGTGGGGCAGAAGAGTACCGCTTTCTGCTCTCTCCAGCTCTGGAAGCCTGTCTCTAGGCTTTGGGGTCGTGGGGGCACTCTGAATGGGACTGTGTCTTCACTCCAGGGCCGTGGTGGAGAAGCACCTAGCAGCCTGCGTCAACCTCATCCCTCAGGTTACATCCATGTGAGTCATAGGAGTTGGGGGATTAACCTAACTATAGGAGCTGACTGGGAACCTCTTTCCTGGGGAAAATTCTTTGCTCCCCACAACTCTCCCCCTCTGACCTTTCAGCTATGAGTGGAAAGGGAAGATCGAGGAAGACAGTGAGGTGCTAATGGTGAGAAACATTTCCCCCACCCAACAAAATTTCCCCAATCCCTGACCCCTTAGGCCCTTATCCTTCTTCTGAGAAACTGAACTCAATCCCACTCCTTGATTCAACCATGTTTATCTTTGTACCTTAGATGATTAAAACCCAAAGTTCTTTGGTCCCGGCTTTGACAGATTTTGTTCGGTGAGAACTTTTAGATGGGGTGAGGGTGTGTACTGTGGGGTGTGACTTGCTGGGCAGTCTAAGGCTTGTGCCTGAGGGATGGTTTCCTTTGGGTAAATCTTTGAGTAAACCCTTCACCCATCCATCTGTCTTGCAGTTCTGTGCACCCTTACGAAGTGGCTGAGGTGATTGCATTGCCTGTGGAACAGGGGAACTTTCCATACCTGCAGTGGGTGCATCAGGTCACAGAGTCAGTTTCTGACTCTAGCACAGTCCTGCCATGATGAACCCTGTTCTGCCATGATCCCACAATACTTCAATGTCTTCTGACTTCCAGGTGATGACTGGGCCCCCAATAAATCCTGTCTTTGGTTCTCTCTGCCTTTTGCCTGTTTTTTCCTTGTCATGTATGCAAATTTGTTGGGATAAAATAAGTGCTTTTAGTCCCTGTATTCTCTACATCTTTCAGAATGACTCAGAGCTGCTAGATTTGTTTATTTCTCTTTATTTCAATCATACAGAGTCTGGGTTCCCTTATCATCCTCCCTCCTCAGTCTCTGCCCCCAGGGGTTAAATAATTTTAAAAAATATTTAAAAAGCTGTAACAAAATAACATCAAAGTAAATGGGAAGAAGGATGGGGGGGTCAGGAATCATGAAGGAGGGTAGAGAAGAGAGCCTCTTCCCCACCCCCCACTCTTGGATTCCAGCCTGGGCAGTAGGGAGAACTACCCCCTATCTCTCCAGGTACATCCCAGCTGTAGGTGAGGTCAGAGGTCAGGGTAAGAAAGTGCCGGTGTATGTGAATGGGGAGGTGGGCAGAGGCAGGCTGTTCAGAAGATGCCGCCTCCCCCCCACTCAACCAGGTACTGCACAGAGCCATCAGGTCGTACTCTCCGAGCAAGGACCCGGACAGGGTCCCCTCGGGACAAGTAGCCAACCCCACCTCGGACTCCTCCCCCAGTCCCAGGAGACAAACTACGGCACAGAGGAGAAGAGGGTGCTGAGCGTCTAGGAAGACCTGGGGATGGGGATGAGACTGAGGACGATGAGGCAGTCATCGAGTGGGGGGCACTTTTAGGGATGTCTGTGGGGAAACCAATGTGAAGTTCCAGGGGTGACCTAAGGAGAGAAAGCAATTGTAAGAAACAGGCAGAAATGGAGAGCACATGTGAATCAGAGAAACAGAGTTAGAGACTAAGAGCCTTGAGCACATAGAGGGGAAGAAGAGCATCACTGGTAATAAGAGGACAGCATCTCACCTGTCTGGGGGTTCACCATCCCCAGAGGTCCCTGCGGTGCTGGCAGAGGGGTGGAAGGAAGCAAACATCCGGATGGGGCTGCTGGGGTTGGAGGGGGCAAAGTCAGGACCTGAAGCAGGGGAACAGGACCTTCTCTCTCTGGGAAGTACAGAGCTCAAACACTACCCCCAAGGGACTCCTTTCCCCAGAATACTGGCTACCAGACACTAATTCTAGAAGTTGCTCTAGGACAAGAAGTGGGTAGCCAAGGGGGAGAGGGAAAAGAATTCTGGGTGAGAAAGCCCAGAAGATGTGAATAATTGGGAGTGTATTTTGCGGGGGAGGGGCAGAGGAGCACTGACCTGGGCAGGCAGCGGGCATCTGTGGGCCGGAAGTTGTAGCCGCTGCTGCCCTGGTAACTCTGGTTAGGGCTGGGGGGTGGTGGAGACACTGAGGCCTAGAAGAGGGGGCAAAGGACTGAGAGATAATCCTTGACTCCTTCCCACACCCCACCATTTGCTCCATAGGGTTCCCCCTTCCCCTGTACCTGCAGTGCCCTCTGCAGATGAGCCCGCTCCCTCTGCTCCCGGGGCTCGGGCTGATTGCGCACTGCTGAGGGTGGCCCCAGCTCCTCCACTTTCCCCTTCTGCCTCCTCCTCAGGGGCTCTGGCTCCGGCCTCCGGCGCTTCCCCAGGGGACGTGAGACCCCTCCCCCAGGGCCCTGCCCTGAAGGGAAGCTGTAAGAGGCCTCCTTATCCCCCCAGCCCCCTCCCGGACACCCCAAAGACCTCCCCATCTCTATGCATACATCCCCCAGACTAACACCCTGAGAATTTCCCCCATCCCCCCTGGACCAGTGACCTGGTGAGTGCTCCATCTCCAGTAGGGGGCTCCACAGGGGGAGGCATCCGAGCATGGAGACCAAACAAACATTTCCTCTTCTTAATCTCTCTCCCTGAAATGAAACTGGGGCAAGAAGATAAATGATATAGAGTCATTGCTGTAAAAAAGGTTCCCCCTTACACCATTTCAATCCTTTTCAGTCACAGTCTTCCAGATGAGTTACAAAGCCCCTCCCCTTCCAGGCTTCCAATCTCCATCTCTTTCCAAGCCTCACCCTTGCCTCCTCTTCCCTCCAACTCACCGGTCCTTGTGGCTGTTGAGAGCAGACAGGAGCTTGGAAGAACGTTCTCCTTTGGGGGTGTCTGAAAGCTGGGAGAAAGGAAAGAAAATGGGGCCAGGGGAGCAGTGATTTCTTCTCTTCCCCTTTCCAATACATCTTCCTGTCCCATCCCAACCCCCAAAACTCACTACCCCTTACCTCCCCCAGGAGCAAACTGTCCCAATTCTCAGAAGTGAAGGGGAGGATCTCACGGTCAAAATCAAAGTATTTCTTCTTACAGCAAACGCTGAGGTGATAGAGGACAAGATGGGCCACATCCACCCTGGAGAAACAGAGTTTTCAAGACCACAGAGGCATTTTAAGAGCCAGAGGAGTCCTGAGGTGGGAGGTTGGGGCATATAGAGTGAAATACTGGGGGTGCAGAGTTACACTGAGGTCATGACCAATCCAGCTCACCAGCGAAGCTGTAGTCTCCGGACTTTCTCAGGGCCCCCGCGACACACACAGCATTCAAATTCGTAGAACCTGGACGTGGGCAACAGGGAGAACACACACCTTACACAGGAAAACTATGCCATCTCCTGGAGGACTCACAAGCAAGGATAGGGTGAACAGGTGAGGTAACCCTGCAGAGGTTGGGAAGAGATTGGAGTGGAGAAGGGCGTGGGGGAACTGAGGGTGGAGCACAAAAAGAGGGCATCATTGGCTTCTGGAGAGTCTCACCTGTCCCCATAGAGGAGGGGCTTGCTCAGACACTGGGTGCAGGCCTCATGGAACCACTGCAGGCAGCTCCGGCACTGCAGCATTTTCAGGTTCCACCTAAGGGCAAACAGAGGACTTCTGGCCTCTCAACTCACTGCAACCGTCCCCGTATCTGCCCCAAACCCTACTTATCACTACCCTCCCATCCCCACCCTCACTCTGTTCCTTCTCCTTCATTTCCTGGGGTCCACCACCACATCATTCATTGCACAGTCCACTCCCCCTCATTACTCACTCCCCAGGGCCACCACAGTAACAGTAGCTCTGCTGTCGGTTGCTCAGATGTCCAGCATCCCAGTCCAGCCCCTTCAGTCCATATGGCAGAGAGAGCTTCATACCCAGCATGGCCCGGGCATAGGGGCCCTTCTTCAGGGCACCACCCCTCTGCAGAGACAGAACAGGTGGGTGACCTCAGATGGGTGGGGAAAGGCTTGGGAAAGGCTGTGGATGGGAGGCTCCCACAGGAAGGGGTAACAGGCAGGTGCCTTTACCTTGGTGGCGATTGCAAAGACACATTGGCGGCACACCCAGGATGTGCCCTCTCCTTCTCCAGGGGCTGGAGCCCTGGGAACATGGCAGTCCTGGTGATAAGCTGAAGAATGATAATAATAGACCACTTATTGCATACCTGTGTGTGCTTGGTATTGGGACTGGAATAATCTTTACCCATCTCATTTAATCCTTGACCATGGTCTTGATGAGGAGGTGCATTTTCCTTATTTTACAAGTCAGGGAACTGAGGCTCCTGGAAATTTAGGGACTTGCCCAAGGTCATATGGTTAGAAAAGGATGCATTTAAACCATCCTCTACCTGCAAAGGTTACACCACCCCTTTCCATGGCTGCTTCTCCCTGGGCTGAAAGGGGATGAGGACTAAGATAGGGCTAAGCAGCCTGGCCAGAGCAGTGGCTTGGGGACTAAGGCCAGGACAGTGACATAGGGATTGTGCTGGAGGGAAGAGCAAGCTGGACCATTCAGGTGACCTGCCGTCTCACCATGGCGACACTTCTCACAGCTGACCAGCCGGTTCCCAGGGACCACAGTCTCAGAGCGACAGACACAACAGAGGAGTTCCTCCCCAGGGAGGGCAGCTGTGAGAGAACACAGTGTCAGGGGGCCTGCCCTTAAGTCTCTTTCTTCTCCCATAAGCCAGGTTTGTTTTCCATGGGATGTGCAATCTCAGGTCTCTAGAGTCTTACCAGGGCTAATGTCTTTCCATAGAACCAGAAACTGCGAATCATCCTCAAACTGGACCAGACACACCTCCCTAGCACTGTCCACCTGGAATGGGTGAGCATAGCGGATGAAATGGGAACCAGAATTAGCTAAGGGGAATAGGAAGAAGGTCAGAGGTAGAAGATCTTACCTTTTTGATGGTGCCCAAGTATAGCAGCCCATCAGTCCATCTGGCCAGCACATCTTGACCCTCCCAAAGTCGAGGTCTGGGGCCAGAGGTGGGAGCAGGGGAAGCTGGGTCCCAAAGTGAGGAGGCACCAGAACGGCTCAGCCGGGGGGGCTGCGCCATTGCATCCTGGGGGGGGCTAGCCGGAAAAGAAATGGGGAAGAGATTATGAATGCTGAGAAAACTTCCTCATTTTCTTTCTTTTTTTCCCACCCCCCCCTGAGATGGAGTCTTGCTCTGTAGCCCAGGAGTGCAGTGGTGTGATCTTGACTCACTGCAACCTCCACCTCAGTTCAAGCAATTCTCCTGCCTCAGCCTCCCCAGTAGGTGGGATTACAAGCGCACACCACCACCCCTGGCTAATTTTTGTATTTTTAGTAGACATGGGGTTTCACCATGTTGGCCAGGCTGGTCTCGAATTCCTGACCTCGTGATCCACCCACCTCGGCCTTCCAAAGTGCTGGGATTACAGGCATGAGCCACCGCGCCCGGCCAGCTTCCCCATTTTCTTTGCCTATTTTGCCGTCAAGAATGAAGGACCTGTGCCCCCAACTCCAAATCCCGAGACACCTGGATAGGAAACCACTGGGCACCCATCACCAGCTTCTTGAGTCCTCTTCCAACTCTAGTGACTGGCTCTACTCTTGGTAACTGCCCTCCCCCTGGCCCCAAACCTAGTTCTCTAGTTTTCTAGCTTCCAGAGCTCTCCTGGGATATTATATCCCGGCCTTGAAATTTTAGGAGAAATTACGGTTGCAGAAGCAAAGGCTACCACTCAGTTTAGAGGTACCATAATTAGGGTGCCCTGTTGCCCAGAAATGTGTTTTGGGACCTTTTCTGGAGATGTTTTCCAGGGCAGAAACGGCTGTCTCCCCAGGCCTGCGTGTCTCATTAAGAACAATCATCCTGGTGCCAGGTTATGTCAGGTCACCCTCAAATTCGGGGCTCCCTGTCCTCGGGTTAGACAACTTCTCTGAGTGCCCCGGGAGGGGGGCGTGTCCGAGTCCCGGTATCTACTCCCCAGGACTGCAAGTCCGAGAAGGGACTTGAGTCGGCCCAACCCTGACCCCGCGGCCAGGGCGGCGAGGCTCTCCCGCCCGCGCCCCGCGCCGACCCCCGGCTCCCTGCCCCCCACCGGCGCCTCCTGCCGCCTCCTTACCGGTGACAGCTGGGGCCGCCGGGAGCCGGGCAGGGGCAGACAGAGGAGACCTAGGCGAGTCCCCCGCACGGAGAGGGCACGTCCGGGCGTCGGGGGGCGTGCAGGCGGAGGCCGGGGGGTCCCCAGGCCCAGCCCCTCCGTCCCGGCGGCTCTGGGGCGTATGACGCAGCAGCCAAAGCAGCGGCAGCGGCAGGAGGAGGAGGCGGCGGGGGGGAAGGAGGGGAGGGACGGACCGGTTGGGGGGAGGGTGGTGGGAGGGGAGGACTGGGGGGAAGGAGGAGCCGGAGGGGGGGGCGGGCACCACCTCACCCCACCTCCCTCACTTCCAACAGGCCTGGAGGGCGCCGAGCAAGAGGCTGGCCCTCTGCGGTTGGGGGAGCGAAGAGTCGGACTCAGTGGGAAAGGGAATCCCCTCAGCCCCTTCCTCAGACCTGAGATTCGCCCTTGGGGCAAGAGGGAATCCCCCCTCCCGGCAGCCCGCCTCCGGACTGGTCCCCCGCCCCATGCCACATCCGTTAGCTGCCCCACCCCCCATGGTCACTCCGAGTCCCGCCCCCATCCCCAGTTCACGGCCCCGCCCTCCATTCACCCTTCCCGTTGCCCCCACCACGCCCTCCTCCCTCACGCGCCCCGCCCTCCACTCGCCGTTAGCCCCAGCCCCGCCCTCCCCGTGGCTAGTCGCGCCCCACCCGCCGCCCTTTTGCGCACGCGTGTCCCCTCCTGCGCGCGGCACCTGGAAGGACTGAGCCCCTCCTTCACGGGCGGCGGCCGTCGACCGTTGGCGCGAGGAAGTCGGCGGTCGTGCGCGCCGCTTCCCGGGCACGTCCCGCCCCGTACTTCCAGGGCGGGCGCAAAGACTAAGGGGACTAGGACCCGAGGCGGTGACGCCACCGAGAGCCAGCCAATGGGCAGCGGGCGGGCAGAGCCCCAGCGGTTCGAACGGAAAGGCCGGGAAAGGGCGGGAGGAAAGAGCCAGCAGTTTGGGAGCGCGCGCCGGCCCCGCCTCGGGACTCCGGGGTCCGGTACCCATTTGCGGACACCCGCCAAAGGACCGTTCCCTCCCTGGGGCTGGGGTGGCCGGCGGAAGGGTGAAACAATCTATAACTAGTTACGATGGAAGGGGCGTGGACAGCTAAGAGGGCACACCTCCCTGATGTGACGGGCAGAGGAGGGGGCATTAGCAGAGGGGAAGATGATCCAGACCAGGGTCCGGAACCGGTGACAGGTGAAGGGAGAAAAGCCCAAGCTCTCAGGCCCCGCTCCCGCCTCCCACACAAACGCTTGGCAGAAGGGACAGATCACAGGTCCCACCTTTACAGATATGAAAGTATCTGCCTCCTTGGGCAAATGCTAATTAAAACCTTTATATTTTTAAAAAAAGTATTCTTTATTTGATAGCCCTGGGACATGGCGCCCTCCACCCAATAAAGCACCCTTCAGCAACCCTCCCACCCCTCACCCAACACACACACACACACACATACACACACCCAACACACAAGATCTGGATCCGTCTTCACTTCCTGTTGGCTTGGGCAGTACCAATAACACACTGGTTCACCTGGGTGTAGGGGGTGAGACAGGATAAAAAAGTTTGCAGAATAACCAAAAGAACAGTTTTCTCAAGATCTCCTCCCATCCTCTAATGCTAGGGCTGCCCTCAGGAATACTGAAATAAGGCCTCCAAAGGCTGGTTCAGGCTGGTCCCAGTTTTGGTTGGTTCTCCTTTGCACACTAGGTTTGGAGGAGGTGAAAAGGCCTGAGAGAGATGGAAGCCCCACAAGAAAATACAGGAGCAGAGAGGAGGCTTTCATTTCCAGTAATACTCTGTAGTAGAGACCTCCAACCTCTCCCACTGTAAAACACTTAAACTGAGATAAAATAGTAATAGCAACTAGCACCCATTTAGGAACTATCACTCCTTAGAAAATGGATCAGTTGAAGTCTGGGGGAGGAAATGTACAAGTTGAATCTGAAAAAAGACTACTAGGGTTGTGTCTAAAGGACACTGGCGCCAACCTGACGGAGGTTCCTAATGGCCAAATATGGGGCAATTTGAGCATCAGAAAGAATGACTGTGGCCAGACTCGGTGGCTCACGCCTGTAATCCCAACACTTTTGGAGGCTACAGTGAGCTTTGATTGAGCCACTGAATTCCAGCCTGGGCAACAGAGCAAGACCCTGTCTCAAAAAAAAAAAAAAATAACGCTCAGATAGACATTCATTGGTCACCTTTGGAAGCTGTTAGGGTATCAACTCAATACTGAAAATCAGTAAATAATCCAGCATTTATCTTGTTTTTCCTCTATGAACTGAGTTTCAGAGAAACCAAGTAGATGGCAAGGCAAATTTCTTCATAAAAGAATCGTAACTAACCAACACAGAACAACTGAGAAGATTGAATATCATCCTTTAAAAACCCCTTAATGAAATAATGGATCTAGGTATGGTTACTCCTGGATAAAATCACTAGGTGAAAAAGTCAATAGGGAGCTTTTAAGTGGATGGATCAGACTGACAACACCCAAATATGATAAATAAGTCAAAGTATGGGGGAAAGAGGAAGCAACCAGCCGCAATCCAGACAAGTATATTCTATAGGACAAATGACCCTCAAACAAATGACATAATAGTGGTAGCATGGGATAGGGTTGTTACAGATTAAAAGGAACTTGAGACATTTCAGCCAAGTGGGTGGCCCTTGTCTGGACCCTGATTTGAGCAAACCTATTATGTAGAAAAGACACTTCTGAGACAGTTGGGTGAAATTTAACATAAACTGGTTATTAGAGGATATTAAAGTTCAAGTTGCATGTTACACTGGTATAACATTAATAAAAAGTTAGAAAAAACATCACCATCCTCTAAAATTGAACTTACAAGATAGTGAGGGAAACCCTCATCAAAGTAGAACACCAGATCAGGGTGCAGGTGCTGGCTACGCTATGGCAACAATCAATGCTGATTGGGAGGAAGCCCAAGCACAACAGAAGGACAGACCTGAGCAGACCTCAGTTAAGGCCAGAGCCTAACAAAGGACTATATGCTCAGGAAGAGGGTGAGCCAGAGAAAAAAATTACTCGTAGAGGCAGACAATAAGGAAACTTTGACTTGCTTAACAATAGCAGAAGGGCCACTGGCTGACCCTCATGGGGTTTGGGGTCTGAATTCACAGTATTTGAAATAGTCTGAAAAAATTCTAAGTCTTTGATCCAGTAATCCCATTTCAAGGTCTATTTCCCTAGATGGTTACATGTAACTGTAAAAATACAAAATGATGTTATGTACACAGTTAGTCAACATGTCCTTGTTTGTAACTAAAAAAGGGTGGCGACAATCCAAGTGTCCAGTAGAGGGAACTGGTGGATAAATTTTGGTACAACTACATAGTGGAGTCCTAGGCAGACCTAAAAACAATCATCACTGTGTGGTGATGGGGAGAAATCTTGGGGATTTTTGTTTTCTTTTGTTTTTTTGAGACAAGGTTTTGCTCTGTCACCCAGGCTGAAGTGCAGTGGTAGGATCACAGCTCACTGCAGCCTCCACCTCCCAGGCTCAGGTGATCCTCCCACCTTAGCCTCCTGAGTAGCTGAACTACAGGTGTGAGCCACTACACCCAGCTAATTTTCATATTTTTTGTAGAAACAAGAGTCTCACTATATTGCCCAGGCTGATCTGAATGCCCAGGCTGATCTGAAACTCCTGAGCTCAAGCAATCCTCCTGCCTCAGCCTCCCAAAGTGTTGGGATTACAGTCATGAGCTACTGCACCCAACCAGTTTAGACCTTTTAGTCACCTTTTTTTTTTCAATCGGCTTTCTCAGGTTAGGTTAGTCATCTGTTTTTTAAAAACTTAACTCAAAAGCTAATAATTAAAAATGGAACGAGGTGAGTAGTGCCCCAGATGCCTGCGAATGTAAAACCTTTCTGGACAAATGTGCTCCCTGGCATAGAAGACAGAGGGGTTGGAATGGAGAAGCCCACAACCACCCGCAGGTCCTGACAAGGCCTGGGACTGACTGGTGGTAATCGCACCTTGGAGGCAAAGCGTAGAGAGTTGAGGGACTCGGAGATGTTCTCTTCTAGTGGAGAAATGTTCACAAACATGAGCCTATGAAAAGAGAATATGCCCAACCCCAGCATTAGGGGCCAGCAGAGCCTGGACAGGTCTCCACTGTTCCCTCTTTCTACCCCTCACCCCCATACAGGTCCTACCTGACCCCTTCTGTCTGTCCCTTTCACTCACATCTTAGCACTACCACCCAGAGAGTTCTGCAGCAGGTAGGTCAGTTTGCTGTTCCGATAAGGCACGTGGGACTCCTAGATGGTTGAGGTGGGGACAGATGTTTAGGAATGAGCAGGGTTCTACATAGCCAACCCAACTGGCCCCCAAGTCCCATATCTCCAATTCCCATTCCCACCTTGTTGCTCAGGGCCATGATAACCAGCCCCAGTGTGGACAGGCTGCTGTTAATAGCCTGTGTTTCCCGAAGGCGTTCCCGCTCCCCGGGGCCGAAGGCCAACCCAGGGTCAAGTCGCTCACTCCCGGCCAGGTCCACAAGACTGAGGGGGGCCCCACACTGCAGGCCTCGGCTGGAGTGCTCTCCAGAAATCTGTAGCTGGAATACGCTGTGGCTGCGTGATGACCGTTCATTCTGGGCTGTGCGGGCCACAGCCCGATTCTGGCGGGCCAGATGGAGCAGGGCCTCCACCTGGGGATGGGAACAGAAGGGGCAAAAAGGC
Source organism: Cacajao melanocephalus (assembly GCA_963573385.1). Lineage (NCBI taxonomy): Eukaryota > Metazoa > Chordata > Mammalia > Primates > Pitheciidae > Cacajao > Cacajao melanocephalus. Next base: position 106,077 of record CAUYLG010020020.1, read on the forward strand.
AGGCAGAAGTCAGTATATAGTAATGTATATGGCAATAAGTAAGAGCCCATCTCCACCCTCTTGAAGCTTTCTAGCCTGTCAAGAAACAAAATAAGATGCATAGTATGTCTGAAAATGGTAAGGAATAAAATCATGGAATAGAGAGCATATAAAGGCAGGATGGGGAGCCAAGTTTTGACAGGATAGCCAAGGATGCCCTCCCTGTCATAAGATCTCCAGGAAAGGAGCATCCAGGCAAAGGCCCTGAGATGGGGAGCATGACTAGCTGGCTGAGGAACAGCCAGGAACAGCATGGCTAGGATGAACTGAGCAAGCAGACGAGACCCGAGATGCAGTGACCCTCCCCGCTTCAGCAGATGCATCACTCCCTCTCCACTGCCAGTTAAGGCAGATCTGCCTACAGCCCGCAAGCCAAAACTGGATGTGGTAACCCAGCCTCAACTTGAACTTCATCCTTCAATTCTCTCTTGCTCCTTTCTCCCTTTACCACCATCTTGTGGCACCCTGCCCACTCCTCCCCATTCCTCAGTTCCTGTACCCATGGGTCCTCACTTCTTTCTCACAGGAGACAGGGACATATCGAGCATTGGTGACAGTGAGCTCCTCGCTCCCTGGCTTTGCATGGCGAATCTCACACTCGCCCCCTTGACCCTTCCGGGTCCCAGTGGCCAGCAGGTCCCGGACAGTCTCATTGTAGATCTCTACGTAGCTTGCTACAAAGCTGTAGGTCCAGCCCTGGCCACTCAGCTCCTGGGCCACAGAGAAGAGGTGCCGCATGGCCCGAGGGATCAGCCCCTCCAACTGGGGGTCTCCCCCAGGCCCACCCTCCATTGTGAAAGTCTTGCCACTGCCTGTCTGGCCATAGGCAAAGATGCATACTGGATAGCCATCCAGGGCTGACTGGATAAGCATGGCAATCTCTTCAAATACTTCATCCTGTCGACTTCCTGGGGGGAATACCCGGTCAAAGGAAAAATCGTGGCGGGTCGGGGGGACTAGTGCCCCACTCAGGGTCCCACGCCGCTCGTCAGACCGGGAGAGGCTAAGGCGGGTTGGAGGATCAGAGGGCCCACTAGGGCCAGAGGGAAACAGGAGGAGCCCAGGGGGTGGAGTAGGCTCCCCCGGAAGGACAGGGCGGACCCGGCAGAATACACGGATGTTGCCCTTGAGTTCCTGCAGCTGGTTGTGCAGTCGCCGGCGTTCCATTTCTAGCCCATGAAGACGTTCTTCCCGCTCGGTCAGTAAGGCTGCCTGGGCTGCAGTCTCCTGCCGCAGAGATGCCACCTCTGCTTGGCTGCTTGACAGAGCTGCTTCTGATGTCTGCAGCCTCCTCTGCCCAGAACAGAACACAACATACACAGAGGGTGAGACGCAACCAAGAATAAGAACAAATTGTGTGGCTAAGATGGGGTGTATTGAGGGGTGGAGGTGAGGTGCCTGCTTACAAGGACCTCAAAGTCTGGTAAAGAAAGAAAAATGAGAAAATAAGGAATCGTGGTACTAAGATAGGGAGTGCTATGGGTATGCCCAAGCCCAAAGAGAAGCACAAGGAAGATGATATCTAGGCTGATACCCAGAAGTACAGGAGTGAACCAAGGAAGGATGCAGTATACAAAGAACATTCCAGAAAGAGGGAAGCACATATGCAGAATGCCCAGAATGAAAGTTAAGTCATTAAAGAGACTGCAAATATTTTAATCTAGTTGGTACTCACCAGGAAGGAGTCAAATTGGACATGAGAGATGGCAGAGTACCACAGGAATTTGTAATCAGAATGGGGACCCAAAGAAAGAGGGATGGGGGATTAAGGAAAACACAGATCTAAGTGGAAACTTTGCAAACAGTCAAGGGTAGGAAGAAGCGTAGCAGAAAGGAAGACAGTCAGGAGTGGGCTAGGGTGGAGACAGGTGGAAGAGAGTTATCTTCAGCAGCACCTATACTGCAAAATATAGGTGCTCAGGAGTTCTGAGCCCAAACAGACTTGAGGGGCACCTGGAAGGGAGGGGAGGCATGACCTCTGCCAGGAAAAAGGGGCCGGCATTTGGTAAAAATCTGGCCCTTACCTCCTTCTCCTCTAGTTGGGATGTCAGTCCCCTCCGTTCCTCCTGCAATTCCACCTGTTTTTTCTGAAGCTCTTGCACCAAGCCCTCCTGCGTGCTTAGCCGCTCTTCCAGTTCGAGGATACGAGCACGCAGCTTCTTCAGCTCCTGTTGGCCCTGCTCAGCCTGGGCCTGCACTGTGGCTAACTGCCCCTCCAGTGTCCTGCGCTCTGTCCCCAGGGCCTTGGTCTGCTCTTGGGCATCTCTGAGCTGGTCCTGAAGCTGCTGGTTCTCTTGGTCCAATGTTTGAGTCCTCTCACGGCAGCGTTTTAGTTCTGCATTTACGTCACATAACTGGCCCTTTAAGTCCCAGGCTGGACGTTTGCTGGGTTTCTTCCCTCCCACCATGGGAGGAACAGCTGATGGTAAGATAAGCACAGAAAGGACAAAGGTCAGTGAAGTCTAGGCTCTCTATCCCTCCTCTCTTCTAGCCTTTATGGGATCCACACCTGATGCTACATCTCCTTCCCCTAAGAGACCAGATGGATTTTTCTGGGCACTTACCACCTTCTCTTCCCTATCCCAAGCCTCTCACCCAACGATTATGTTTGTCACCTACTGCCAGGCTTCTGGACAGGAACAGCAGGAACTGGCTTCTGGTTCTTCAACACTAGAGAATTGAGAAGGTGACTTAGGAATTACAGGACCAGTGTCCCTTCACCTCCATCATTTTCCCTTTAGACATACCCCAAATCCCTTCTCAGACCCAGCTCTTGAGCACAGTTACCTGTGGCAATAGTTGTGGAACACCTGGGTCCTGTCTTCTTGGAAACTTTTTGAGCTGCCCAGGAGATGGGAGAGAGCAAAGGTAGAATGATCATATTCAAGATGGCTTGTAAACGGCTAGGATGGGGGCAGGAGAAGTACTTTTCTCAGAATTAGAAATAAGATAACTTCCTTCCCTTACCCCTTAAGTCTGGCCAGCTCCTAATATCTCCCGTAGGACCAGAAGTTACAGTCACCAGCTTAGTATCCCTCTAAGGATACCAAAATCCAAGGATGCCCAATTCCCTTATTTAAAATGGTACATGGTAATATATATAGTTTATGTACACCTTCCCATATACTTTATTGTTGATTGATTGAGACAGAGTTTCACTTGTTGCCCAGGCTGGAGTGCAATGGCGAGATCTCGGCTCATGGCAACCTCTGCCTCCTGGATTCAAGCAATTCTCCTGCCTCAGCCTCCTGAGTAGCTGGGATTACAGGCATGCACCACCATGCCCAACTAATTTTATATTTTTAGTAGAGACAGAGTTTCACCATGTTGATCAGGCTGATCTCAAACTCCTGACCTCAGGTGATCTGCCTGCCTTGGCCTCCATATTCTTTTTTATTTTTTAATTATTGTTATTTTTAACTAAAGATCTCATTACTGATGGCCTCCATATTCTATTCTTTTTTTTTTTTAAAGAGACAGGGTTTCACCATGTTGGACAGGCTGGTCTCAAACTCCTGAACTCTGGTGATCCACCTGCCTCGACCTCCCAAAGTGCTGGGGCTACAGGCACGAGCCACCATGCCTGGTGTTTTGTTTTGTTTTGTTTTGTTTTGTTTGAGATGGAGTTTTGCTCTTGTTGCCCAGGCTGGAGTGCAATGGTGTGATCTCGGCTCACTGCAACCTCTGCCTCCAGGGTTCAAGCGATTCTTCTGCCTCAGCCTCCTGAGTAGCTAGGATTATAGGTACCCGCCACCACGCATGCATAATTGAAAGAAAAAAAAATAAGTGAGTTGAAGAGCCCTGGACTTCCATGCCCTTGGAGTCTATCCACCCCGAAAGCCCACCTGTGGTCTGGCCTTGTGTCTGTGGCACCGTGGTGAGGGGTGGTACTCTTGGGCGGGATGTGGTAATTTTGGTCGTTGCAGCCAGGACTCGTGTACGTTTCTGGGGAAAGATAAAGACAAGGTCTACAATCACCCTTGGTTTATACTCTCTCCTTTCTTACACACACACACACACACACACACACACACACACACACACACACACACACACAGAGCTCTCCACACCCAGCTCACCTTCTCAGGCTCCAGGCCATCTTCCATCTGGTCAGGCCTCCTCTTGAGTCGGCCTCCTGAGAGAGGCAGCCGGGAAGGGGCCTTAATCAGGGGTCTCTTCAGTTCCGTGTTCCCCTTTAGTTCCAACAAGGGGGACCTCTGTTGGGAAAAGAGACCCTTAAGACAATACCCAGGAGCCCAAATGTCCCAAGAACTTCCCGTCTTGGCCCCCCAGCTTCAATTATCAGTATTACCAACATCAAGCAGTAAGTACCACTTGTGCCAAAAGCTGAATTATGTGCCAAACAGACAGCATGAACAGAAGTGGGGACATAACCGAAAAGTGGGAACAACCTCTAGGGGAAAAGCTGGACTTGACTAACTTTAAAGGTAGGACTCAAACAAGCAGAGCGGAATGGATACTTCTTTTAGAAGGCAAAAACTCAAACATGTACATCGTATGGCTAGGAAACCAATTGGCCCTTTTGGCTGAAGCTGAGAATTATAAATAAGGGAAGAGAGTAGAAGATATGTGAGGGCTGAAGACTGCTTGGGAGAAGCAGAAAACATTTATTGAGCACTGTTTGAAATGTTTTACCTAGGTTGGGTGCAATAGCTCACACCTGTAATCCTAGCACTCTGACAGGCCGAGGCAAGCGGATCACAAGGTCAGGAGTTCGAGACCAGCCTGGCCAACATGGTGAAACCCTGTTTCTACTAAAAATACAAAAATTAGCCGGGCATGGTGGTGCACGCCTGTAGTCCCAGCTACTCGGGAGGCTGAGGCAGAAGAATTGCTTGAGCCTGAGAGGTGGAGGTTGTGGTGAGCCAAGATCATACCACTGCACTCCAGCCTAGGCAACAGAGGGAAACTCCATCTCAAAAAAAAACAAACAAACAAGAACAACAACAATAAAACATTAGAACTTAATTCAGGACGAGCACAGCGGCTTATACCTGTAATCCCAGCACTTAGGGAGGCTGAGGCGGGTGGATTACTTGAGGTCAGGAGTTTGAGACCAGCCTGACCAACATGGTGAAACCCCGTCTCTACAAAAATTACCCGTGCATGGTGGCACGTGCCTGTAATCCAGCTGCTTGGGAGGCCGAGGAGGAGAATCACTTGAACAAGTGGCAGAGGTTGTCGTGACCCAAGATCACACCATTGCACTCCAGCCTGGGTGACAGAGCGAGACTGCGACTCAAAAAAACCAAACAAAAACAAAAACAGAACTTAATTGTTGTGGTGCCCACAGTCTTATATAGGGGTTATGACAATAAATTAAAAACAAAAGAAAACAGTGTATCAGGTTGTTTCATAATTTTAAAAATTAATGATGCTGTATGAACTTCCTTGACTATGTCTCATTGTATTACAGATAGTTCAAACTCACTTTCCCAAAATTGAGCTTAGCAATCTGTTTTGGGGCCGGGTGCAGTGGCTCACACCTGTAATCCCAGCACTTTGGGAGACCGAAGCATGCAGATCATGAGGTCAGGAGTTCAAGACCAGCCTGACCAATATGGTGAAACTCTGTCTCTACTAAAAATACAAAAATTAGCCAGGCGTGGTGGCTCATGCCTGTAGTCCCAGCTACTCAGGAGGCTGAGGCAGGAGAATCGCTTGAACCCAGGAGGTGGAGGTTGCAGTGAGCCGAGACTGTGTCACTGCACTCTAGCCTGGGTGACAGAGCAAGACTCCATCTCAAAAAAAAAAAAAAAGAATTAATCTGTTTTGTTCATAACTATATAACCAGAGGGCCTAGTACAATGTCTGTTTCATTACAGTTTTTGAAGGAATGAAATAAATGTCCATCCGTAGGACAATATTTAAACTGTGATATATCCATACCATTGGCTTCTGTACAAATAAAAAGGGGAAAAAAAAGAGGTGGCATTTTTCCTGCCACCTATAGAAATGTGCACAAAGAATGCTTATTTTAATTTAGCATAATCAAATATAGTATGGAAACCAAATCTTTCTGTAAATATTGCAAAGTCAAACACTAATTTTTAAAAATAACCTGTGCTCTTCCTCCTCTCTACACTACCATAGTGGATCTGCTACAGACCTACGTCCTTGGAATTTATGTCGGTTCAGAAAATGTGTTTAAAGGTTTGTTTATTCAGGACAACTCCAAAGACCACAGTATATATATTTTCCCCATCTATTCATATAAAGCTAGACATGATGCCCTCCAGCTTTTCACAATGAGAAGCATAAGCACTTAACCTTCTATAAGAACAGATGTTCAGCCAGGCGCAGTGGCTCACATCTATAATCCCAACACTCTGGGATGCCAAGGTGGGTGCGTCATGACATCAGGAGTTCGAGACCAGCCTGGACAACACAGTGAAACCCCAACCTACTAAAAATACAAAAGTTAGCCAGGCATGGTGGCGTGCACCTGTAATCCCAGCTACTCAGGAGGCTGAGGCAGGAGAATCACTTGAACCCGGGAGGCGGAGGTTGCAGTGAGCTGAGATCGCATCACGGCACTCCAGCCTGGGAGACGGAGCAAGACTCCATCTCAAAAAGAAAAAAAAAAATAACAGATATTCATGCAACCCTTCCTACATCTACCTCACCATAAGATCAGAGATGGATGTCCCTGCTCCTAAGGCAACCGTTTCACACATGCATCACATCCCAGCCCTTCTCACCTAATCCTCCCAATTGCAGGAGCATCCCCCCAGCAATCCTCCCTTCTCACCTCTTTGCACTCTACCACATCACTCCAACTGGCATACAACAAACTCTATTATTTCTTCGAACCTAAAAGAATCTGAACTCTGCTTTTCCTAACAGATACTATCCTTTTTCCTTGCTGCCTGTAGCAGCAAAACTCTAAAGTATTACCTATAGTATTCACTGTGGCCAAGATCTCTCCTAAACCCATTGCAATCAGGGTTTCATTCCCACCATTCCATCAAAATTGCTATCCTCAAGATCACCAGTAACTCCATGTTGCTAAGTCAATTCTTCATCTTCATGTTTCTTGACCCATCAAACAACATTTAATACAAATGATTACTCCCTCTTCCTTAAAAGGCTTTCTTAATTTAGCTTCCAGTAGTCCACCCTTTCTTACTTCACTAATGGGTCCTCCTCATCTCTCCAGACTTTAACAGCATTCTCTGTCTATACTTGCTATCTACTCCCATGGCTTTAAATACCACTGATATGCTGACAGTTTCCAAATTATACGTCCAGCTCAGACCTCGATCCTGCACCTATACTGAACTGCATCCTCAACATCTCTATTTAAGGCTGGGCATGGTGGCTCATGCCTGTAATCCTAGCACTTTGGGAGGCCGAGGCAGGCAGATCACTTGAGGTCAGGAGTTCGAGACTAGCCTGGCCAACATGGCAAAATCTCATCTCTACTAAAAATACAAAAAATATCTGGACGTGGTGGCTCATGCCTATAATCCCAGCTACTTGGGAGACTGAGGCGGGAAAACCACCTGAACCTGGGAGGCAGAACTGCAGTGAGCCAAGATGGTACCACTGCACTCTAGCCTGGGCAACAGAGTGAGAGACTCCATCTCAAAAAAACATCTCCATTTGGAAGTCTAATAACTGACCTCTGATGCCTGACCCTGCTTTGAACTTGCTCCTCTTGCAGATTTCTCTAACTCAATTGATATAACTCCATCTTTCAGTTGCTCAAGCCAAAAACCAAGAGTCTTCTCTTTCTCCTATATACCACATCTAATCTGTGAGCAAAGCATGGCTGATTGTACCTTCAAAATATATCCAGAATGCAATCACTTTTCACTATTTCTTCCACTGCTACCACCCTGACCGAAGACACCATCCTCTGGCACCTAGATCATCATAAACCAATGGTTCTCAACTAGGGGTGATTTTATCCCCCAGGTGACATTTGACAATGTCTAAAGACTTTTTTTTTTTGGAGACAGGGTCTCTCGCTTTGTCACCCAGGCTGGAATTCAGTCCTGTACACTGTCAGATGCCTAGCAGCATTCCTGCCCTATACCCACTAGATGCCAGTAGCAAACCCCACCTACCTAGTCATCACAATAAAAAATGTTGGCCGGGCACAGTGGCTCATGCCTGTTAATCCCAGCACTTTGGAAGGCTGAGGCGGGTGGATCACGAGGTCAGGTGTTCGAGACCATCCTGGCTAACATGGTGAAACCCTGCTTCTGCTAAAAGTACAAAAAATTAGCCAGGCACGGTGGCACATGCCTGTAGTCCCAGCTACTTGGGAGGCTGAGGCAAGAGAATCTCTAGAAATCAAGAGGCGGAGGTTGCAGTGAGCAAAACTGCACCACTGCATTCCAGCATAGATGACAGTGTAAGACTCCATCTCAAAAAAAAAAAATTAGCCAACATGGTGGCACGCACCCACAGTCCCAGTTACTCAGGAAGCTGAGGCAGGAGAATCACTTGAACCCAGGAGGTGGAGCTTGCAATGAGCCGAGTTTGTGCCACTGCATTCCAGCCTCGGTGACAGAGTAAGACTCCAAGTCAAACAAACAAAAAATGTTGCCGGGCACAGTGGCTCATGCCTATAATCCCAGCACTTTGAGAGGCTAAGGCAGGCAAATTGCTTGAGCCCAGGAGTTCCAAACCAGCCTGGGCAACGTGGCAAAACTCTTGTCTCTAAAAAAATTAGCCAGGCATAGTGGCAGGTGCCTGTAGTCCCAGCTACTCGGGAGGCTGAGGCGAATCACTTGAGCCTAGCAAGTTAAGACTGCAGCGAGCCATGATCATACCACTACACTCCAGCCTGGGCAACGGGGCAAGAGAACCTGTCTCAAAAAAAAAAAAGGAAGAGTGCTAGGACTGCAAGAATCTGTGGACCTGACAAATCTTATCTCTCTTTGCTTAAAATCATCCAATGATTCCCCATCTCAGAGTAAAAGTCCTCACAATGACCCCTACAAGGACAAACTGATCAGCAACCCCACTACCTGTCTTCCTTTCTCACAACTTTTCCCCTTGCTCACTTCATTCCAGCCACACTTCCCTCCTTACAATACAACTCTTTTAGGTACTCTTTGCTCTAGCAGATTCCCTCTGAGGAAATGTTCTTCCCTCACCATCTACTTGTCTATCTCCCCCACTTCCTTCAAGTCTTTATTCAACTCATCTTTTCAATGGGGCTTACTGAGACCACCCTATTTAATACTCTATCCCGGCCAGTTGGCCTCTTCCCCTCCCTTAACCTTGAATTTCTCCTTTTCTCCAGAGCACTTATTGCCTTCTAGTAGTTATATAATTCATTCATTACATTTATTGTCTGTATCCCCATAGAATGGTAGCTCCATAATGGCAGCGATTTGTCCTTTGTTCACTGCTGCATCCTAAGTACCTACAACAGCCTGGCATGTAGTAGGTGCTCAGTAAATACTTGATGAATAGATTTGTGAAGCCTTTTACTACTTCTCACTGTCACGTCACACTACTCTGCTCTCTGCCAGAAAGAATATCTCTTAAGGTTGAATCCTAACTTTAGGGAAACCTGAAAGTGAAATATAAATAAACAAAGGATCCAGGCAGGAGATCTTTCCTGGCACCAGGGATCAGTACACTCCAGCTGTCACACACATTCATCTCCCATCACGAGAGAGAGGAAGCTGCATATGGTTGTGGGGTGCAGCAGGGCACCATTTAAGAGAAAAAAACTGAATCAATCAGTTTCATTGGGCAGGAATCCGCAAAATTTGGGAAAGGAGAGGGAGAATGAGGAGTCTTTTGGCCCAGATTACCCTACTCTTTTCCCTTTCCTACACTCCGAAGCAGCAGTGATGCGGAGAGGCGATAACACAAAAAGACATCAGCAGGGATGTGCCCTCAGACTCCATGTCCCCAAAGGAAGATGTCCTATCAGAACTCTTCCTTCTTACACACTGCAATCACATCCTGAGTAGGAATATAAAGAGGCGGAAACGTGTCAGCTTGATAATTCGAAATGGGAAATTTGGGAGACATGAAAGGGAGGGGCTCCAGAGACCTGAAGCTGGGGGAGGACAGACAGACGTCCCTTCCAACCTCCCCGGGTGCTCTCTGCCGTCTCCTGCCTCCGCCCCGTTCCACTTGTGCAGGGGCTCACGGACCTTCGCTCTCCCGCAGGCAGGACAAAGGCCGGCCGGGAGCCGGGGGCGCAACAGCATCGGAGTGGCCAGCCGTCGTCCCCATTCCGAGGGCGGGACACCTGAGCCTGCCCCTACTTACCTGCGGATCCATGTCCACCTCGGTCCCACACGCGCCGGGGGGAACGCAATGGAAGAAGGCTGGGTACTGGGGATCCTGAGAGTCGCGTTCTCTGGCCCGCTCGCGAATCGAGGCAGAGAACTCGCGCGGCACCGCCGGCTACTAGCACCGCGCCACACCCGCCACTTTTGAATTCCAACGGCCGCCACCCACTCTCACCGCGCTCTACATGCAGGGACCAATCGTCGCTGTCACCACGGCCGAGGGCCAATCGCAGCGCCCTCCGCCTCCCGAGGCCACACCCCGCCCGACAGACGCCTTCGGGTTTCTGTTTCGCAGGCGCCGTAGAGATAGGCGGATTAATTCCACTTCCGGTCCCACTTAAGCCTCTCACCCCTCCCCTCCTTTAGCGACAACAGTGCTGCACTTCCGCTCGGCTCCTTGCCGCCGCTCGCTACGTCTGAAAATGCGTGGACGTCGCTGCTCGAACGCAGCGGGCCGAACGTAACTGGTGGCGGCCGGAGGAGGAGGGGCGGAGACTCTGGAGGAAAGAAATCACGCCTGCGCAAACAAGGAGCTGTGCAGGGAGAGAGGCGGGACGAGCGCCACCTGGTGACTCCAGTAGGGAGCGCACTCGTTTTGCTCGACTGCGTCGACGTGATTGCGGCTCCAGCGCGGCCTCTCCTGGTCCGGGTTGACTCTACCCGGAAGTGGCTCCTGGAGCCCTCACGTGGTCGTGAATGGCCTGGTCTGTTCACTCCCTGGTAATGTTGCCATTTCTCATTAAATTTAGGAACTTTGAGTCCAATTTAGCGCTCCACTGAAGGCTGACAGTGGAGATTCAAAGCTCAGGAAAGGATTTTTGTTTACAGTCCTCTCACTCGACCTACTTACGTGGATGCTATCACTAGTGCTGGGCTTAGGGCCTTTGGAGTCTCAAGCCCAGGGAAGGTTTACTGCTTCCATTTTGGAGTATTTTATGTTTTTCAGATTATGCCTGTTAGGTCCCCCAAAGATGGCAGCACTGTTGTCAAGCCATTATGAACTCTGTAACCTGCACGTACGCCTCCAGATGGCTACCTGGCAATAAGACAACAAAGAAGGACAACACATTCCTGTTCCAGCCGACCGATCAACCCACTGAGTCAACAACAACCAACCCTGAGCTGTAACTTTCCACTCATTGCCCTGGCCTATAAAGCCTGTTCTATCCCCACCTCCACGCTGACTCCTTTTTCAGACTCAGCCCGCTCACACTCAGGTGAATAAACAGACTTGTTTCTCACACAAAGCCTGTTTGGGTTGCTTCTTCAGTGGGATTCACGCTGAACAATACACATGTATTATCTCATAATCGCAAAAATTCACTAAGCTCTTACATTGTGCCACATTCTTTGCATAGATGGATGGAGACAGGTTCAGAAAGGTTAAATAATAATTACAATGACACACTGCTGGTTGGAATAGATCTAGATTCCATTAGCTTCAAAATTGAAGCGATTTCTGTTAACTCACATTGCCTCTAACAATCTCAGTGACAAGAACTGTAGGGCTGAGGGCCCCACAGGGTCGTGGAGTGTCCCTTATGCCGTGCTGAGGCACAGGATCTGAAAAATAGAGAGACAGGACACAGAAGTACAAGGAAAATGCAGCTGGGTTCGGGGGGCCACGCCATCTATGAGTGGAGTCAGGCGAGGCCCCGAATGTCCAGAAGCTGAGTATTTATTCTGTATAGGTTAGGGGGCAGGGCAGTGAGTGAAGTCGTGTTTAAGGATAGTGATAGGGTCGTGAGCAGTAAAACAAAGGGTCCACCCCCATTAGGTCATTGAGGCACGGAGATGGGTCCTGCGCAGTGAAGAGGGTGCAGTATGCAATACTTCTATCTATGGGCAGCTACTTCTAAGAAGATTTATGGGGGGACGCTTTAAGTGACACAGTAGTGACAGAGCTGTCAGGGTCTACCGCCACCCACTGGCAGCTTCCAGTGAGTTCTATAGGAAGATGCTTTTCGAGCAGCACAGTAACAAGAGCTGATAAAGTTCACAGTCACCAAGGTGGATTGCCGGTCTGAGGGCAGCCTTCCACAAGAACTGGAGCAAGGTCCTACAACTCCTTTATCAGGAGGAGTGGCTCTCGCCCCAAGCCTGCCATACGGCAGGTATCTTTACGATACTGAACGCTGCCGCTTGGGCCATGGATTCTTGTCCTGGTTTAACTGTTTTCCTTAAATCATGCTCTGCCCTGTGTCTGCTCTAGGCATTCCCCTGATTATAAGCTGCTTATTCCCTAATTTATGCTCTGTACTGTGTCTACTTAGGCACTCCTTCAATTATGAACAAGATATTATTATATATCTATGTAGGGAAATATTCTTCAGGCACTCATACTATGAACTAATACATGATTATATATAGAGGATTATATAAAGGGAAATAACTGAGTAGTAACACTATAAACTGAGATATTCTTCAGGCCTTAATTGTGCCAGGGTTCTGCTTAGCTCTCTTTCCTCGGTGCCTATATGGGGGGTTACCCACAAAGAGCAGCAACCCCTTACGTGTGGAAAGGGGGCTAGTTTGCAAAGTCATTCTACCACTCATCTGTGTTTCCATCCAATCCTGGAGGTAGTCAGGACAGGGTTTTATTTATGAAACTGAAACGCAGAGGTCTCAAGTGTCTGTTCAGGGGTTTGGTGTGCAGTTGGAAATTGGCAGGTCTGGCACCCATGCTATCGTCTTCTATCCGTTGCTTTAACTTGGCTTCAAACAAGCTTGTAGAGAGGAGCAGATTGTGTGGAGACACTGTCTGAAAACCATGTTGCCACCCCCCAACCTTTGATATCCTGGGAAAACTCCAAAAAGCAAGTGCTTGAAGAGAACGCAGTAAAAAGAAAAGTAAAGGAAGAAACTGGGGAAAACCAACAATGGAAGGTAAAAGGGGAGAACTGAGAAGAGACACCTGAGAAGAAACACATAGCAAAAGATATTTATCAGATTTAAAAAAAAAATGTTACACTAAGCAAAATATAGACCCATTAGCAGATGAAAGAGGGGAAACTGATTCATCTTAATTGATGCAATAAATCTACTCAAAATATTCAACACCCATTGATTTTTTTTTAAACTCCATGAGCTAATAAAGGACATCTTCAAAAATTTCACAAAATACATCACCATAATAGTAAAATGTTGAAAGCCTTCCTTTCCAGATGGGGAACAAGGCAAGGATGCCTGCTCTCAATAATCCTCATCAATACAAAAATGGAAGTCATAACCAGTCCAATAAGCAACAAATATGTAAGGATTACAAAGAAATAATGATGTTAATATTTGCAGATGAAATTATTGCATTCATAGCAATGCTAAGACAAAATTCAGATAGAATTGATAAATGAGTTTAGCAAGGTTGATGGGTAAAAATATCAATAGAGGAAAAAATCAATATCAATTGCATTTCCATCTTCAGCAATTTCAATTAGAAAGTGTGACTTTAAAAATTGTACCATTTGGTTACCTGAATATTTGCATGTGTAAAAATTAAGCTCAGGCGGGCCCGGTGGCTCACACCTGTAATCCTAGCACTTGAGGAGGCTGAGGCCGGTGGATCACCTGAGGTCAGGAGTTGGAGATCAGCCTGGCCAACATGGTGAAACCTCGACTCTACTATAAACAAAAAAAATTAGCCGGGCATGGGGGTGGGCACCTGTAATCCCAGCTACTCGGGAGGCTGAGACAGGAGAATTGAGCCTGGGAGGCGGAAGTTGCAGTGAGCCAAGATCCTGCCTGCACTCCAGTCTTGGCAACAACAGCGAAACTCCGTCTGAAAACAAAAACAAACAAACAAACAAAAAACCTCTTCCCGCCATCTTGGCTCACGTGAAGGCCTACTGGGAACAGGACTTCTAAAAGGAACTATGTCTGCAACTATGTCTGTGGTCCAAGGCCATTTTTCCAGCTATAAGTGGGGTCTCTGGAACCAAAGGGAGCACACAGCTCTTCTTAAAATTAAAGGTGTTTATGCTTGAGATGAAACAGAATTCTATTTGGGCAAGAGATGCGATTATGTATACAAAGCAAAGAATAACACGGTGACTCCTGGCAGCAAAGCGAACAAAACCAGAGTAATCTGAGGAAAGATAACTCGGACCCACGGTGGCATGGTTGTGCCAAATTCCGAAGCAATCTTCCTGCTAAGGCTATTGGACAGAGAATCCGAGTGATGCTCCACCCCTCAAGGATTTAAACTAATGAAAATAAATGTGGATTTGGGCTCTTAAAAAACATTAAGCTTGATTTGTGTACTTTATCTTATATCTCAATAAAAATGTTAATGAAATACATTTGCAATAGCAACAAAAACATAAACTACTTAGGAATAAATGTAACATACTGTGAGAGACACTTAAAGAAAAAATGAATAAATTTAACAGTAGATGTACATGCTCTAAAAGATAAAACTGTATTGGAAGTGTTTTTGTGGTTTTTTTTTGTTGTTGTTGTTTTTAGATAGAGTCTCACCCTTGTTGCCCAGGCTGGAGTGGAATGGCGCGATCTCGGCTCACTGCAACCTCCGCCCTCCCGGGTTCAAGTGATTCTCCTTTTCACCCTCCCTAGTAGCTGGGACTACAGGCATGTGCCACCATGCCCAGCTAATTTTTGTAGTTTTAGTAGAGACGGGGCTTCTCCGTATTGGTCAGGCTGGTCTGCTACTCAGGTCATCAGGTAATCCACCCACCTCAGCCTCCCAAAGCGCTGGGATTACAGGTGTGAGCCACCACGCCCGGCTATTGGAAGATATTAAAGAAAATCTAGGCCACGTTTGGCGGTTCATGCCTGTAATCCCGCACTTTGGGAGGCCAAGGTGGGCAGATCACAAGGTCAAGAGATCGAGACGATTCTGACCAACATGGTGAACCCTGTCTCTACTAAAAATACAAAAATTAGCTGGACGTGGTGGCGTCCCTGTAGTCCCAGCTACTCTGGAGGCTGAGACAGGAGAATCCCGTAAATTCAGGAGGCGGAGGTTGCAGTGAGCAAATATCGAGCCACTGCACTCTGCACTTCAGCCTGGCCACAGACCAAGACTCCGTCTAAAAAATAAAAAAATTTTAAAAAGGCTGGGCATAGTGGCTCATGCCTGTAATCCCAGCACTTTGGGAGGCCGAGGCAGGCAGATCACAAGGTCAGGATTTCGAGACTAGTCTGGCCAATATGGTGAAACCTGTCTCTTTTTTGTATACTAAAATTACAAAAAATAGCCGGGCGTGGTGGCGGACGCCTGTAGTCCCAGCTTCTCAGGAGGCTGAGTCAGGAGAATCACTTGAACCCAGGAGGCGGAGGTGGTACTGAGCCAAAATCACGCCACTGCACTCCAGCCTGGGCAACAGAGCAAGACTCCGGCTCAAAAAAAAAAAAAATCTAAATAAATGGAAATATATACTGTATACTTGGAGAGAAAGTCTTGATGTTATAAAGGTGTCAGTTCTCTCCAAGGCCTTGATGTTGGGCTAAGGGAGGGAGTAGTTAGAGTCCCCAGTGCCTGATCCTGCCGAAGTCTCTCCCATTTACCCATCTCAGGAGCTGGTTAAGCAGGACCACCTTTGACAGTTCCTTCCCAACCGTCCCAGAGATCTCTTTGCAAGCTGCGGAGGATTTCTCACACTGGAAATCACGTTCTTGGACCCGTGTCCCCTTCCTCTTCCTGCCTCTCTTCTTGGCTTCTCTGATAACTCCACTTCCACCCAGCTCTTTGCAGGCCTATCCACAGATAGCATGGTGGACCATGAAGTGACCTTGATTACATCCAGAAGATGTCAACCTTCATATCTCCATCCTACCCCAAGTATTTCTTGTGTCCACTCTCCCAGGTGTATGGCTTAGGCCCTGACCCTTGCAGGTATTTTTCTGCATCTGCTACCTCCTCCCAGAAGGTTGATCCCAACTGCCTTGACCCCCAGACCACTTGGTTTTAGAGTAGGAAAGCCCTATCCAGTTTGGACATAGGAGTCACAAGGACTTGCACACTTCTTCTCCCAGCTTGACTTACTCTCCCTTAATGGGCCAGAGTATCCCTCTGAGTCCCTTTCATGGCCCCATCCTAAAATTCACAAGAAAAACCATTTGTACACTGAAACCTTTCTTAGCTTGTAGACCTTTTTTTTTTTTTTCAAAGTATTTTAGAGCAAATTCCATAATATCACTGGAAAATAGACACATATGTACATATGTCCACAATATCATTTTGTTTAGGGATCTCCCTCTCTCACTCACATTGGAGTGTGGTGGTTATTCACAGGTGTCATCATAGCTCACTGCAGCCTCAAATTCCTGCGCTCAAGTGATCCTCCTACCTCAGCCTCCCAGGTAGCTGGGACTACAGGCACATGCCACCATGCTTGGCTCACAATATTATTATTATACCAGCAAAATGGACAATAATTGGCCAGGCCCAGTGGCTCACGCCTGTAATCCCAGCACTTTGGGAGACTGAGATGGGAGGATCACCTGAGATCAGGAGTTCGAGACTAGCCTTGCCAACATGGTGAAACCCTATCTCTACTAAAAACACAAAAAAATTAACTGCGCATGGTGGCGCATATCTATAATCTTAGCTACTCAGGAGGCTGAGGCAAGAGAATAGCTTGAACCCAGGAGGTGGTGGTTTAAGTGAGCCGAGAGCCTGCCATTGGGCTCCAGCCTGGGTGAAAGGGTGAAACTCCATCTCTTTTTCTTTTTCTTTATTTTTATTTTTATTTCTATTCACCTGGGTGCAGGTGGGCTAAGGCCAAAAAGGGAGGCCCAGCCTCCCAAAGTGCTGGGATTACAGGTGTGAATCACTGTGCCCAACTTTCGTATTTTTTGAGACATGGGGACCAGCTCTGTTGCCCAGGCTGGAATGCTGTGACAGAGTCGCAGCTCACTGTTACCTCAAACTCCTGGG
>CAUYLG010020021.1:0-25266 GCA_963573385.1 Cacajao melanocephalus
CTCTAAGTTATCCATTCTCGTTAGCATTTCGTTAAATCTTCTGTCAAGGTTCTTAGTTTCTTCGCATTGGGTTAGTACATGTTCTTTTAGCTCACAGAAGTTTCTTATTATCCACCTTCTGAAGCCTGATTCTGTCAGTTCATCACACTCATTCTCCGTCAGACCTTGTTCTCTTGCTGATGAGGAGCTGCAATCCTCTGTAGGAGGAGAGGCATTCTGATTTTGGGTGTTCTCAGCCTTTTTGCACTGGTTTCTTCCCATTTTTATGGATTTATCCACCTGTTGTCTTCGTAATTGCTGACTTTCGGATTGGGTCTGAGTGGACGTCCGGCTTGTTGGTGATGAAGTTTTTTCTGTTTCTTAGTTTTCCTTTGGTGGACGCCCCTTCCCCACAGAGCTAGACCTTCCCGGGTTCAGCTGTGCTTACTGTGAAACTCTCAGTCTTCAGCGCTTCCAATTGCTGTTCTCCTTGTGGGGATGGGACCAGCCGAGCCTGACTCAAAGAGCACCTAGTCCTGTATACTCCGCACTGAGAAGCGCCGCACCAGGGCGCTGGCAAAACAGCCATGCTGGCCAAAAGAGTTACACTGGTGACTCGTGTGGCTCCTCCACCGGGAATCTCCCGGTCTGTGGGCAACAAAAATTCGTCTGAAAGTGTGGCATCCACTCGCTCTCTGAGCTTTCACTGGGAGCTATAATCCTGAGCTGCTGCTAATCGGCCATCTTGGATCTCTCTCTATATATACATATTTCTTGAGGTGGAGTCTCACTGTGTAGCTCAGGCTGCAGTGCAGTGTCACAATCTTGGCTCACTGTAACCTCCGCCTTCCAGGCTCAAGTGATTCTCCTGCCTCAGCCTCCAGAGTAGCTGGAACTATAGGTGTGTGCCACCACACCCAGCTAATTTTTTATTTTTAGAAGAGAGAGTTTCACCATGTTGGCTAGGCTGACTTCAGGTGATTCACCCACCTCTACCTCCCAAAGTGGTGGGATTACAGGCATGAACTGCTGCACCCAGCTGGAAATCATGTTTTATTGTAAGACAGCTAAGTCAAAAATTCAGGAAACAGTTGGTTTCCTTCCATGTATCAAGTGCTATTATACATGTTTTCTACAGCTCAAATAAATCTATGCACTTGATTTTTCCATACATTTTTTATTAATACAATAGGCAAATATGTATTCGTACTCTCTAAGTTTTTGTGACAGCATCTACTATATACTAGGCAGAGTGCACAAACAATAACAAATTAAAATGGCTGGGTGCAGTGACTCATGCCTGTAATCCCAGCACTTTGGGAGGCTGAGGTGGTTGGATCACAAGGTCAGGAGATCGAGACCATCTTGGCTAACACAGTGAAACCCTGTCTCTACTAAAAATACAAAAAATTAGCCAGATGTGGTGGCAGGCACCTGTAATCCCAGCTATTCAGGAGGCTGAGGTAGGAGAATCACTTGAACCTGGGAGGTGGAGGTTGCAGTGAGCCGAGATCGGGCCACTGTCGTCCAGCCTGGGCAACAGAGCAAAACTCCATCTCAAATAATAATAATAATAGATTAAAATGTGGACATATTTATCCCTCTTGATTTCCTTTTGTTGTTGTTGTTGTATTTACTTTTTTACTCAAGGACAGTCCACCAAGTTGTTGTTTTATTAAAGACAGGGCCTCAGGCCAGACACGGTGGCTCACGCCTGCAATCCTAGCACTTCGGGAGGCCAAGGCTGGCAGATCACCTGAGGTCAGGAGTTCGATACCAGCCTGGCCAACATGACAAAACGCTATCTCTACTAAAAACACAAAAATTAGCCAGGCGTGGTGGTGGGCACCTGTAATCCCAGCTACTAAGGAGGCTGAGGCAGGGAGAATCACTTGAACCCGCGAGGTGGAGGTTGCAGTGAGCTGAGATTGCACCACTGCACTCCAGCCTGTGTGACAGAGTGAGTCACTGTCTCAAAAGAAAAAAAATAATAAATAAAAGTGGTCTATGTTGCCCAGGCTGGCCTTAAACTCCTGGGCTCAAGTGATTCTCCTTCCTTGGCCTTTCAAAGTACTGGGATTACAGGCATAAACCACTGCACCTGGTTCCTTCATAATTTTCTAATTTTATTTGGAAGTTCCTGGGACTTTTCTGGAAAACAGATTCTGAGAGCCTGAGATTTTTGTGCAGAAGGTTAACTGCAGGGTGTGCTTTCGCGATCAGCCTTTTCAGGATCAATGCTTTCAGGATCAGCAGGAGGAATAAGAAAAACAGAACTGGACAAAAGCAGAAATTGAACCCCTATACAATTGCAAAAAAGGTTTCTGTGGTTCCTACAGAGAGGTTTGAAGCTGTGATTGCCCTTCAACCTTGTTCCAAATTGGGGCAAAGTGTTTGGGCCATTTTGGATGCCAACTATCCCAAGGGAGAAGTGTAACTTTGGGCTAGATAACTTCTTTTGGCCCAGGGCAATTCCTTGAAAGAAACTGAGCTGTGAGCCATCAGCAGGCAATATCCAACAGCTGTAGGAGTGAGTGCCTTGATCCAAAGGGATCTGTATGCATATTAGATGGACTGTATTATTTTGTTATAAAAATAATAATAATAGGATAGAAATAAACAGAGGGAGAAATTTGAGTGAAAAGAGAAAAAAGTATTAATCAGCATTTCAGGAAAAGGGAAAATGTAGAAGAAATTGAAAAATAATTAAATAACACTAAAATATAAAATTTATGTTTATTTGTCATAAACTATGTTTTCACAACATAGTGCATTCTAGTTGAAAATAGGCATTAAAATGGCCAAGGTCACTTGGTACATCGGAATTAGAGTTATGGAAAACACCTGTGAATCATGATTCAGAGGTTGGGGCTGTAACCTTCAAAGCACATTAAAATGATTGGAAACGCATTCTGGTAAACGATTTACCAGCAGAGGTCATTGAGTCAGAAGAACACTTTCAGACCATGAAGAGCCAATATGATGAATATTGATGCTGTGAGTGAAGGAATTTAGGTTTAGCAACTTTGAGTCTTGGCTTATCTATGAATTGCTGACTTTTAATTGTCCCCTGGGAGATTCAAAATTTATATATATCTGGCTTTGGAATCCATTATGAGAATATTTTGGCAGCCTACTGCTCATCCCACTTTGAGTTCTGCCAGAAGCTGACCCTGAGACAAAGATTCAAGGACTAGTGGTTTATTTGAAAGTTGCAGGAGCCGGTCACGGTGGCTCACGCTTGTCATTCCAGCACTTTGGGAAGCTGAGCTGGGTTGATCACGAGGTCAGGAGTTTGAGACCAGACTGGCCAGCATGGTGAAATCCCATCTCTACTAAAAGTACAAAAAAAAAAATCAGCCGGGCATGGCGGCTCTTGCCTGTAGTCTCAGCTACTAGGGGGGCTGAGGCAGGAGAATTGCTTGAACCCAGCAGGTGGCAGAGGTTGCAGTGAGTGGAGATCACACCACTGCACTCCATCTTGGATGACAGAGCGAGACTCTGTCTCAAAAAAAAAAAAGAAAAGAAAAGGAAAAAAAAAGTTGCAAGAAACATTGGTATGGCAGGTGCATGATACAGGGTTAGGAAATACAGCCACTCAAAGGTACCTTAGCAGCTTAGCCCCACTGTGAAACAGAACACACACTTGGCTCAAGGACTAGGAAGCTGGGGTATCAATCACCAGCACTTATTAACCATTAGTAATGGCTCCTCCTGGGCATAGTAATTCTCCTAAATTTCAGGTCTGTTTCGTGCACAGGTAGAGCAGACTTTTGGGACTTGGGGAAATGGCCTGAGGGCAGAGAAGCCCGTACTGACAGCTGGAAGTTTGCAGGGAAGACTTGAGGGATATGAGCAAGGACGTGTCACTGTGGCCTCTGCTATACTGACAGTCCTAAATATATTTTATTTGTTATGTAGTCAGTTTCCATCCCCTGAGAACAAACCAAATTGTGGCCAGAGTGCTCAGATGGGTGCTGAGAAACAAGAGGAAATCAGTCTGAGACTGAACGTTTGGGTGCGGACTAGGTACAGGGACAAGATTGAAAGTTGACAGCCGCTTAACCAGGCACTCAATGCTCCCAGAAAAATCCTACATATGAAAGCCCACAGAGGCAGTTTCTTCCATTCATGTACTTGGACCATAGGATTCCTGAACAGAAAGATAACAGCAGAGTGGAAAGTTTTCAGGTAGCAGTTGCCTTGGTTCTGCGCCAGGTGTATTACTCACTGCTCACAAAGCTCCAGCTGGTATTTACCACCTAACAAAAGAGGAAAGAAAAAAGTTCTTCTGCTGATTTTCTCATAACGTTGTGCATAAGGCATGAAAGATGAGACAACATGATGGGGAAGAACGAGAAAAATTTCCCATGGATCTCGTTTATTTTTATCATATCACAGCAATTTATTTCTACCACTTTAGGGGATATAAGATTCTCCAGTGTTTTGATGTTCAGCTAAATTTTGTTTATTAACTTCATATCTGAGGAAATAACATTTAATTGGCTCTCTTCCTGAAGGGCTTGTTTCATATTCTTGACTCAGATTACTGTTGCATGATGAAGGAACAGCTTTACTCTCTTCTCTGACAGAGAGCTGGCTGAAGAGCAATTCTGTGTCTCTCCCAAAATGAAATAAAGACTAGAGCAAGAAATGCCATGACCCTAAACATTCTCATGTGTTTTTGCTAAGAAAATCTTCCTAAAAACGTAATCTGTAGAGTACCAACCAACTAGCCAGGATCATTTTATCAAAGAGGGAGAAGTTTCATGAATTCATTTATTTAACAAATCTTTATGTACTATATATGGAGAGTTGAGGGGAATACAGAGATGACTAGTCCATTTTCCTAAACTTTATGGAATGTATTAATTTTGAATTCAGAAGGCATGAAAGCAATTAATTGTAACTCAACCCAAAGTAGAATTAGTGTTCTGGTATTACGTGAGAACACTAATGGTGCTAATAGCCCCTCTGTCATTAAACCTTATAGCTCTTATATTTCATAATACATTACATAGAAGTTTTTGAATTCCATCCTCAGCGGTTCTCTTATGTTTTCCCATTATTAAATGATAATCAATTTAACATCAGGAAGCAGATCTTCACAGCAGTGCTTCCTAAACTTTAAGTGTATACAAAGGCCCATGACTCTGCATGTCCAGCAATCTCCCAGAGGCCAAGATTGCTGGTCCTCTGACCACCTCTTTTGTTCCCTGTAGCTCTGGTCACACTGTTCAGAAAACACCTGAAGATTCATGGTTGCAAAATTAATTTTGAAACTATCAATCATTCTTATTGCATCAGGAAAACTAGTTAGGAAATTTTCAAAATACGGTAGATACTTCATGTGCTCAACAAATTGTAGGGCAAATTGGATATGTTAGAATACTGTCTCCCCAACATTTACCCCCTTGGTGCTATTCTGCGTGCGCTAAGCCTAAAGATTAAACGTAGGCACATATCCTGCACTTTTTAAAGGGGATGAAACGTGCGTCTTTATATTTTGCTTCTGGCTATCCACAGAATTGCTCAGTTAACATATCCTCAGGGTTCTTTTATTTTATTTTATTTTATTTTAGAGACGGAGTCTTGCTCTGTTGTCTAGGATGGAGTGCAGTGACATGATCTCAGCTCACTGCAACCGCCGCCTCCCGGGTTCAAGCAATTCTCCTTCCTCAGCCTCCTGGAGTGCTGGGATTACAGGCGCCCGCCACCATGCCTGGCTAATTTTTGTTGGTATTTTTAGTAGAGAGGTGGGGGTTTCACCATGTTGGCCAGGCTGGTTTCGAACTCTTTACCTCAAGTGATCCGCCAGCCTCAGCCTCCCAAAGTGCTAGGATTACAGGTGTGAGCCACCATGCCCGGCCATCAGGGTTATTATATTTGCTTTGCAGAGAAAGTTCTTTTGTAAGAAACGGTGTGGAACTGAGTGCTGGTCATGGGCTCCAGAACAACTATTAAGCCTCAACGTGGTATAACAGTTCTGGAATAGTACGTGTGGGCATGGTGAAAGCCTGCTACTAATCTAGCCTAGTCCTCCCCGCAAAAAAACACAGTGCAGTCTTCAGCCTGTTTTGTTTGATATTTTGTCCCCCTCCAGCAGTTTTATTTATTTATTTATTTTGAGACAGGGTCTTACTCTGTCACCCAGGCTGGATTGCAGTAGTGCAATTTCGGCTCACTACAACCTTGGCCTCCCAGGGTTCAAGCGATTCTTCTGGCTTGTTGGTAGGCTGGTCTCTTAACTCCTGACCTTAAGCAATCCACCCACATCGGCCTCCCAAATTGCTGGGATTACAGGCGTGAGCCTCTGCACCCGGCCTACCAGCAGTTGTTATTGAAATGAATTCTTCACGGCTCAATCTTTAATATCCTGGGTCTTTTTTATCCCAATGTAAGCCCCTCTAGTTATCTAGTGCCTCCTATACATCCCCAAACCAATCTCTGCTTCCTCTTCTTTGCCCTTGATGGGTCTTCCTACCCAACTTTCCCATCTTGCCCTGTGGGACTTTTATTCTCTCCATTGCAGCTTGAGTGATCTTATATAAACACAAGTCTGATCAAGTCACTCTGCCTTAAATCCCTCCAAATGGCTCCCATTGCCCTCAAAAACTGTTGAAACTCATTAATATAATGGAGAAAGTCCCCACCTCCCATCTGCCAGCCCTGAAATGTGTTTCCACTTTAGCCAGTTTTAGTTCCTGGAATGTCCCATTCTCTTCTACCCCTAGTTCTTCGAGTGCTGTTTCCTCTATCTGCACGCTTTCTCTAGTTTTATTCCTTTTTGTACGTTAGATCTCACTTGGCAGTTTCTATGTTTGAGACCCTTTCCTCGACGCCAGGACTGAAGCTACCAGACTTTGCCCATACTCCCATCAATGCTCTTACACAGTGTAGAGTAATTTCCTGTTTTCTTGTCCGCTTTTCCTGTTGGGCAGAAAGGTTCACCAATCTTTGCCTTGTTCACATAGTACCCTCAGGGAGTAACACATAGTAGATTCTCAACAGAACCACCTTCATGAGCACTCAGAAGGGAAGGCTTAGAATTTAATGCTCAGAAATTGTCCTCTATTTGAAGCAGGGTGCGGTGACTCATGCCTGTAATCCCAGCACTTTAGGAGTCCAAGGTGGGTGAATCACGAGGTCAACGGTTCGAGACCAGCATGACCACCATGGTGAAACCCCGTCTCTACTAAAAATACAAAAATGAGCTGGGCGTGGTGGCGTATGCCTGTAATCCCAGCTCTGGAGGCTGAGGTAGGAGAATCACTTGAACTTGGGAGACGGAGGTTGTGGTGAGCTAACATTGCGCCACTGTCCTCCAGCCTGGGTGATAAAGTGAGTCTCTGTCTCAAAAATAATGATAATAATAATAATAATAATAATAATAATTTATTTTTGAATTTGTGTTTTGTAAATGAAGTCCAGTGGAACAATGGAGCACGCACCAGGGGTTTGGAGTCTAGACTCTAGCCTGGTTCCACCTCTCCGGATGCTCTCCTGCCCCTACTCAGTGACTATTGCCGCCTTCTACACCCCCACACCTGCACCCACAATCTGGGCACCGGAGAAGCACTATGCCCACCTGTGGAGCTGCGCAGTCTGCAGTGTCTGCAAGGCTCTGAGAATATCCACATGCCTAAAGGAACACGACATTGACTAGCACATTTAAAACATAATTTCAGGTTGAGAAGGAGACTGCAGAAGAAAGAAAAATACTTTTTTTCCTGCTTTCTGAACAAGGAGCTTTCCATTTTCATTTTGTACTGGGCTTCATAAATGATGTAGCAAGCCCTGGTTCTCAATGAGTATTTCTTGAAAAGATTATTCAGAGTAATTTGATGAACCAAATGCGTGTTGTTTCTTCAAAGCAGTCACCTAGAGAGGTTTTCCAACAGTGTTGTCATTTCCTAAAATACTTTGGAAATTTTTTTTTGAGAAAGTCACTCTTTTGTTTAACAATATTTTGAGCACCTACTATGTGCCAGCTTCTGGTGTTAAGCAGTGAATTATTCAGACAAGACTGGAAAATCTATTCTTGGAATTACTTTGGGGTGGACTTACTTTTTGAAAGAAGCCAAAAGTCTCTGGGATCACATTTGGTGAATAAAGTGTACTATAAAGCTAAATAATATCGATCATATGACTTGAGACTGAAATGAATGAACTTTATAACAGTGAAATCACAAATTTAAAATATTGGGTTTCTTGGCCAAACACGGTGGCTCATATCTATAATCCCAGAACGTTGGGAGGCCGAAGCTGGTGGATCACCTGAGGTCAGGAATTTGAGGCCAGTCTGGCCAACATCTTGAAACCCCATCTCTACTAAAACTACAAAAATTAGTTCAGGCACAGTGGCTCATGCTTGTAATCCCAGCACTTTGGGAAGCTGAGGTGGATGGATCACCTGAGGTTAGGAGTTTGAGACAAACCTGGTCAACATGGCAAAACCCTGTCTCTATTAAAAACACACAAAATTAACCGGGCATGGTGACAGGTGCCTGTAATCCCAGCTACTTGGAAGGGTGACGTGAGAGAATTGCTTGAATCCAGGAGGTGGAGGTTGTAGTGAGCCAAGATTGTGCCACTGTACTCCA
Organism: Cacajao melanocephalus; assembly: GCA_963573385.1. NCBI lineage: Eukaryota > Metazoa > Chordata > Mammalia > Primates > Pitheciidae > Cacajao > Cacajao melanocephalus. The sequence goes on from CAUYLG010020021.1 coordinate 8,583, forward strand.
GCCTAAGCAATAGAGTGAGACTCCACCTCAAAAAAAAAAAAATTAGCCAAGTGTGGTGGCAAGCACCTGTAGTCCCAGCTACTTGGGAGGCTAAGGCAGGAGAATCACTTGAACCTGGGGAAGTGGAGATTGCAGTGAGCCGAGATCGCACCACTGCACTCCAGCCTGGGTGACAGAGTGAGAATCAATCTCAAAAAAAAGAAAAAAAAAATATATATACATTCATGTAAGGAACCATATATATATTTATATATATGTAATTTTTATAAATTCATGTAAGGAATCATATATATATGAATCACACATATATATATGATTCATATGGATATATATATCCATATATATGATTCATATGGATATCTATATCCATATGAATCATATAGATATCTATATCTATATGAATCATATAGATATCTATATGAATCATCTATATGAATCATATAGATATATATATGTATGAATCACAAGGTTGATGGTTCGAGACCAGCATGACCACCAACATGGTAAAACCCATCTCTACTAAAAATACAAAACATGAATTTATAAAATTATTTTAAACAAACATTGAAACATTGAGATGGGGTTTCACCATGTTGTCTAGGCTGGTCTTGAACTCTTGACCTCAAGTGATCCGCCCACCTTGGCTTCCCAAACTGCTGGGATTACAGGCGTGAGCCACTGCACCTGGCCTCTTTTTGTTTTCGTAAAAGTTACTTTTTCACATAATCCCACACACAAAAGGAATCTGCAGCTGATCAGAATGTGGTTATTAGGAATAACCCATTTCCACAATCACATTATTCTCATAATTTCCACTATGACTTGTTTGCTGATTTATTGGAGCTTCCAAATTATGATTTTGTTCATTTCTTGAATCCTTGTGATAACCTTTTTATTTTGCAGTACCCTTCCTACCTGGGCCAGACACTTATTAGCTGTGTTACCTTAACCTCTTTATGCCTCAGCTTCCTCATAGGATTGTAGTGAGGACTAAAAAATTAACATATGCAAAGACCTTAGCATACTGCCTGGCATATGGTAAATGTCACATAAGAATTTTATTACAGGCTGGGTGTGTTGGTTTATGCCTGTAATCCCAGCAGTTTGAGAGGAGAGATGAGAGGATCGCTTGAGGCCAGGAGTTGAAGACCAGCCAGGCAATACAGCAAGACCGACCCTGTCTCTACAAAAATTTAAAAATTAGCCAGGTGTGGTGGCATGCAGTTCTAGCCACTTGGGAGGCTAAGGTGGGAGGAGCACTTGAGCCTAGGAGTTCAAGGCTGCAGTGAGCTATGATTGTACCACTGTACTCCAGTCTGGGTGACTGGAGCTCACTCTGTTTAAAAAAAAAATACAATAATAATAATAATTATTATTTTTGAGACAGAGTCTTGCTCTGTCATCTAGGCTGGAGTGCAGTGGCACAATCTCGGCTCACTACAACCTCCACCTCCCAGGTTCAAGCAATTCTCCTGCCTCAGCCTCCCAAGTAGCTAGGATTACAGGTACCTGCCACCATGCCCTGAAGTAATCTACCTGCCTCATTCTCCCAAAGTACTGGGATTACAGGCATGAGCCACAGTGCCTGGCCACAATAATTATTATTATCTGGCCCTATGCATCTAGGTCAGAGGTAGACAAAGTTTTCTCAGAAGGGATATATAGTAGATATTTTAGGCTTGATTAGTTAGATGATCTCTGTCACAACTACTCAACTCCACCATTGTAACACTAAAGTCAGCCTTAAATAATACATAAGTGAGCCAGTTGCGGCGACTCATGCCTGTAATCCCAGAACTTTGGGAGGCAGAGGTGGATGGATCACAAGGTTAGGTGATTGGGACCAGCCTGGCCAACATGGTGAAACCGTCTCTACTAAAAAAACAAAAAAAATTAGCCAGGCATAGTGGCACGCGCCTGTAATCCCAGCTACTCAGGAGCCTGAGGCAGGAGAATCACTTGAACCCAGGAGGCAGAGGTTGCAGTTAGCTGAGATTGCGCCACTGCACTCCAGCCTGTCTCAAAGTAATAATAATAATAATAATTAATAATACATAAGTGAATAAGAATGGCTGTGTTCCAATAAAACTTTACTTATAAAAACAGGCAGCTGGTCAGATTTGGCCCACAGGCTATCATTTGCTGACCCCTGACTAGGCCTTTTCAGCTTGGGTTTGCATGTGAATGGCTGGCAAAGGCTTAGCCAGGAGTCAAGAATGGGAGAGCAAAGGGACCTCAGTCATCGGAAGCCCAGGTCCAGTAGTAACAGGTCTTTGTAGATATTATGGCCAAAAGTAAAGGCAGAGTTGGCATCCCCACGGACAGTAGAGGTAGTGGAGCTGACAGGCTATAGCTGGAGAACAGGAAGATGACTCCATGTATTTCACTTTCCATAATTAGTTTTGTCCCGACAAATTGATTCTGTGAGCATTTTATAAACACCTACTAAGTGCCTATGTATGTAGAAGTTTACTGTTGGTCTACAGTAAACTATGTGCCTACACAAATGCCATATTTCAACCAGCTCATACGCAGTATCATCTCTAATAGTTTAAAAACTAGAGAAAGGTTTTTTGGGGAGGTTGGAGGCCCCAGATTTCTATAACTTTTTTTTTTTTTTGAGACGGAGTTTAGCTCTTGTTGCCCAGGCTGGAGTGCAATGGTGTGATCTCGGCTCACTGCAACCTCTGCCTCCCAGGTTCAAATGATTCGTTCTTCTGTCTCAGCCTCCTGAGTAGCTGGGATTACAGGCACATGCCACCACGCCGGGCTAATTTTTGTATTTTTAGTCGAGACAGGGTTTCACCATGTTGGCCAGGCTGGTCTCAAACCCATGACCTCAGGGGATCCACCCATCTTAGCCTCCCAAAGTGCTGGGATTACAGGCATGAGGAACTGTGCCTGGCCTACATTCTTTATTCTTGAAGTTTTTGGTTAGCCTAAGTATTAGGAGAAACTGGAACCTATTTAGTCATACTGGCCCCTGACTTGCTTGGCAATCACTTCCCTCAGGACTGGCCTCAAAGGAACCAGAAAGTTAAGCTTTATATGCTTGCTTAAGTAGAGATAGTAAAGTAGATATAGACAGATATATATTTGTTTTCTCTATGAATTTGATGTCTTAATGCACCTGGCAGTCAGCATATCTTGTTTTGCAATAGTCTTCCAGTTTTGTGTGTCTCTCTCCTTAAGATAACAAGAGTTCCATGCTTGAGTACAAGATAGTCTAGATTCACATTGTGTCTTCCAGGAGTAGAGCTTTTCCTACAATCCTGAGGATGATCCAGACTTAAGTTGGGCTCTCGTGATATATAACAAAAGAAATTTTGGGCAGGGCACGGTGGCTCACCGCCTATAATCCCAGCACTTTGCGAGGCCGAGGTGGGTGGATCATGAGGTCAGGAGTTCAAGACCAGACTGAAACCCAGTCTCTACTAAAAAATACAAAAATTAGCTGGGCATGGTGTTTCGTGCCTGTAATCCCAACTACTTGGGAGGTTGAGGTAGGAGAATTGCTTGAATCAGGATCAGGGAGGTAGAGGTTACAGTGAGCCAAGATTGTGCCACTGCACTCCAGCCTGAGCTATAGAACGAGACTCCATCTCAGAAAAAAAAAAAAAGAGAAAAGAAATTTTGATGCATAGATTGATTCATTCAGGAAGTATATTAATGTTAGCATTTTAGTCTATTTCTTTTAATCATGTCATTGTTAACTATTTTATGTATTACCTTCGGGTGATCAGTTATAGTTACAATGGACTCTACCAAAAAAAATTAACTTTTTTCCTTCTACTCTCATATACTGAACACTTTGGACACCAGATGTGGGTGGGGTTTTCCCCACACACCAAGCAAGTCTCTAGTGGACACCAGCTGGGTGTTCTACAATTCAATTCAATTCTGACACTAACTGGAGTCAGTGCATACCCCCACAGGTTAAGGGCTCAGTCCCACAAGTCTGTCCCACACTTGGGCCACCAATCCCAAGCAGTGGGTTTCTGGTTACTTACAACTTCTTTCCCGCTTGGTTAGAGGTTCTCACAATCCTCTCCCCAGATGGATTAATTTGCTAAAGTGGCTCACAAAACTCAGGGAAATACTTATATTTATCAGCTTATTGTATTAATAAAGGATATGATAAAGGACACAGATGAACATCTAGATCAAAAGAAACATAGAGCGAGGTCTGACAGGGTTCTGTCCCTGTGGGGTTGGGGTGTACCACTCTCCTGACATATTGATGTGTTCACTAACCCTGAAGCTCTCTGAACCCCATACTTTATGAATTTTTATGGAGACATCATCCTGTAGGCATGCTGGATTATTAAGTCAATTTCCATCCCCTCTCGCCTCTCTGAATTTTTATGGAGACATCATCCTGTAGGCATGCTGGATTATTAAGTCAATTTCCATCCCCTCTCCCCTCTCTGAATTTTTATGGAGACATCGTCCTGTAGGCATGCTGGATTAAGTCAATTTCCATCCCCTCTCCCCTCTCTGGAGAACGAGAAACTGGGCTGAAAGTTTCGAGCCTCACCAGGCGTGGTAGCTCACGCTTGTAATCCCAGCACTTTGGGAGGCTGAGGCGGGAGGATCAGCTGAGGTCAGAGATCAGGAGTTTGAGACCAGCCTGTTCAACATGATGAAACCAAGTATCTATTAACAATACAAAAATTAGCTGGCCATTGTGGTGGGTGCCTGTAATCCCAGCTACTCGGGAGGTTGAGGAAGGAGAATCACTTGAACCTAGGAGGCAAAGGTTGCAGTGAGCCAAGATCATGCCACTGCCCTCCAGCCTAGGCGACAGAGTGAGACTTCGTCTCAAAACAAAAAACAAACAAGCAAAATTTCAAGCCTCTAATCATGGCTTGGACTTACTGGTGACCAGCTCCATTCAGGAATGCGTTTAGTCATGTCACTAGAACAAAAGATGCTGCCATCATCACCCAGGAAATTTCAAGGGATTTAGTAGTTCTGTGTCAGGGATTGAGGTCAAAGACCAAATATTAGAACAAAAGACGTACCCAACGGTCTTATTGCTCAGGAAATTGCAAGAGTTTTAGGAGCTGTGTGCCAGGAATTGGGTTCTGCAACCAAGTAAATATTTCTTATTATATGGCAGCATTATATGCTCTATGTCAAGTTTGTATTTAGATATGTGCATACTGGTCCTTGAATAGACACCATCACTGTTTTCGTGGAACTTACTGTTTGATGGTAGGGGCAGACATTAAATAAATTATTAAACAAGTAACGACAGAATGTAATTACAACTAGCAAGAAGTGCTAGGGAGGAAATGAAAGTTTAAAATTATGTTTCTCAAACTTGCTGGTTATAAGAATTATCTAGGGATTTTTTTTTAGAGACTGCATCACACTTTGTTGCCCAGGCTGCAGTGCAGTGGCGTAATCTCGGCTCACTGCAACCTCCACCTCCTGAGTTCAAGCAATTCTCCTGCCTCAGACTCCAGAGTAGCTGGGATTACAGGCACACGCCACCATGCCCAGCTAATTTTTGTATTATTAGTAAACATGGGGGTTTCACCATGTTGGCCAGGCTGGTCTCAAAGTCCTGACCTCAGGTGATCCGCCCACCTTGGCCTCCCAGCGTGCTGGGATTACAGGCATGAGCCACTGCACCCGGCCTAGAGCTCTTGAAATGATGAATTCCTTGGTCTGATCCCAGACCTACTGAATCATAATATTCAGAGAAATCCATGTATTTTACAAGTACCCCAGATGTTACTTACAAACAAGCAAAGTTGGGAAACCCTGGTCTCACAGAATCTAAAATAAAGACAAAAACTTTAGCCTCCAACCTGGCAGTAATCTTAAGATGCTTTTATTCTAAAGAAGGATTATTTGGAAGATCTTTGAAGATTTGTTGTAATAATTGGCAGAAAATTTCCAATTCAAATTTGTGTTGGCTGATGCCAATGACCTATGGACTTAAATGCCACCTTTATGAAACCCTCATTAGGTTGCTAGGCAAAGGGCCACTCTGTCAACTGGGTTTTGTTTCCGAGACATAAGACTTTCTGACACTTCTGCAGTTTTCTCTTTATTAAAATATTCTTTTTGTCTCCCTTCTCCAGAAAAGATGCCACTGAGTATATTTACTCTAAGAACTTAACATTCTTATTTTGGATCCCTAAAGCATTCTCAACAGACCTCCAGGAAGACTCTAGTTTAACTTATTCGGTGTTTGACTTGGCCTCAAATAGTGGTTGCCAGTAACAGGTTATGAGTGCCCTTATACTGCAGTTACACTGTTTAGTTTTAGTTACTACTAATGTGATTGACTTTTAGAAAGTGGTATTTAACTTTGAAACATTCCTGTTACAATGCATTGAAAAATTTGTCACTAGCAGTTTATTTTGTCTTAAAATAATTAAAATAATGTTTATGGTTTTTTCAATATAAAAATAATTTATTCCTTGTAGGAATTTGTGAAAGCCAAATAAAATTTTTAAAATAAAATTGTAAAAGCACCTGTGGCCAGGCACTGGGGCTCATGCCTATAATCCCAGCACTCTGGGAGGCCAAGGGAAGAGGACTGCTTCAGCCTAGCAGTTGGAAACCAGCCTGGGAAACATGGTGAAACCCCATATCTACAAAAAAAAAAAAAAAAAAACAACCCCACAAAATTAGCGGGGCCTGGTAGCACACACCTGTAGTCCCAGCTATTCAAGAAGGTGAGGTGCCCTTTTGCGACCATTACCAAAGCAGTAGTGGTCAAAACGAAATTCAATCCCTTTGTGACTTCTGATTGAAACAAGAATCACAAAAGACATTTCAATGCACCTTCCTACATTCGCAGGAAGATTATGTCTTCTCCTCTTTCCAGAGAGCTGAAACAAAAGTACAACATGCGATCCATGACTATCCAAAAAAAATGATGAAGTTCAGGTTGTACGAGGACACTAGAAAGGTCAGCAAATTGGCAAAGTAGTCCAGGTTTACAGGAAGAAATATGTAATCTACATTGAATGGGTGCAGCGGGAAAAGGCTAATGGCACAACTGTCCGTGGAGACATTCACCCAGCAAGGTGGTTATCACTAGACTAAAGCTGGACAAAGACCGCAAAAAGATTCTTGAGCAGAAAGCCAAATCTTGCCAAGTAGGAAAGGAAAAGGGCAAATACAAGGAAGAAACAATTGAGAAGGTGCAGGAATAAAGTAATCTTACATACAAGCTTTCATCAAAACTTGAAGAAAAAAAAAAGAAGGTGAAGTGGGGGAGATCACTTGAGCCTGGGAGGTCGAGGCTGCAGTGAGCTATCATCGTGCCATTGCACTCCAGCCTGGGTGACAGAGCGAGATGCTAAAAGCAAACAAACAACAACAAAAACACCACCTGTGATTTCACTACCCACCAATAACAACTGTTGGCATATTAGTCTATTTCCTTTCAATCATTTCATTATTAACTTTGAAATATTTAATGTTGATCATTCATAGGTTGATAGTTATCATGGGGATTATATTCTATATCAGGTTTGCATATAGCTGGGCGCAGTGGCTCATGCCTATAATCCCAGCAATTTGGGAGGCTGAGGAGGGTGGATCACCTGAGGTCAGGAGTTTGAGATCAGCCTGGGCAACATGGTGAAATTCTGTCTCTACTGAAGATACAACAATTAGCCTGGTGTGGTGGTGCATGCCTGTAATCCTAGCTACTCAGGAGGCTGAGGCAGGAGAATCACTTGAACCCAGGAGGTGGAGTTTGCAGTGAGCAGAGATGGCAGTACTGTACTCCAGCCTAGGTGAAAGACCAAGACTCCATCTCAAAAAAAAAAAAAAAGAAAAAGAAAAAAAGAAATTACTGTGTTGAAGGACCAGATTTCTTTTCTTTTCTTTTTCTTTTTTTTTTTTTTTTTTTTGAGATAGGGTCTTGCTCTGTCACCCAGGCTGGAGTGCCATGGTGCAATCTCAGTTTACCGAAACCTTTAATTCCTGGGCTTAACAGTCTTCCTGTGTCTGGCTCCTGAGTGGCTGGGACTGCATGTGCGTGCCACCATGCCCTGTTTATTTTTAAAATAATTTTTTTGTAGAGACAGTCTTGCTATTTTGCCCAGGCTTCAAAATATTTTTTGAGATTGTTAATACATGTTGCCAAATTGCTTTTCAGGAAGATTGTACCAATTTTGTTTCAGGAATCATCTTTAGAGGGAGAGGTTAAAAATTATTCATGACTGATGGATCCATGGGGACCAATAAGCACTAGAAAATGCATATGATTTATGGATGTACCTAATTATGGATGGTTCATTGTGATCCTTTTTCTTTTCTTTTCTTTTCTTTTTGAGAGGGAGTCTCGTTCTGTCACCCAGGCTGGAGTGCAGCGGCGCGATCTCGGCTCACTGCAACCTCCACCTCCTGGGTTCAAGCCATTCTCCTGCCTCAGCCTCCCCAGTAGCTGGTATTACAGGTACGTACCTTTGTGCCTGGCTGATTTTTGTATTTTAGTAGAACTGGAGTTTCACCATGTTGGTCAAGCTGGTCTCAAACTCCTGACCTCAAGTGATCTGCCCGCCTTGGCCTCCCAAAGTGCTGGGATTATAGGCGTGAGCCACTGCGTTCAGCTGCTTCATTGTGTTTCAAGATGCCAGATTTATATTCTCTGACAACGTATCTTCACAAATGAGTATCATAGGTGGGACATGAAAAAAGTCACATTCGATCCTTGCTGTTGCACTAAGGTCTTGAAGAACATGTGTGACTGATAGTGAGCAGCCATGTTATCATTATATATTGAGGGTAGCTTATGACTGAAACTATGGTCTATGACTCTACTAATATTATAAGAACTATTTTTTTTAAAGGGAGTCTTTCTCTGTCACCCAAGCTGGAGTGCAGTGGCACGATCTTGGCTCACTGCAACCTCCACGTCCCAGGTTCAAGCAATTCTCACCGGGTACAGTGGCTCACACCTGTAATCCCAGCACTTTCAGAGGCTGAGGTGGGCGGATCACGAAGTCAGGCGTTCAGGCGTTCAAGACCAGCCTGGTCAACATGGTGAAACCCTATCTTTACTAAAAATACAATAAGCTGGGCATGGTCACGTGCACCTGTAATCCCTGCTACTCAAGAGGCTGAGGCAGGAGAATTGCTTAACCTGGACCTGGGAGGCAGAGGTTGTAGTGAGCTGACATCATGCCACTGCATTCCAGCCTGGGCTACAGAGCAAGATTCTGTCTTAAAAAAAAAAAAAAACAAAAAAGTGATTCTCCTTGCCTCAGCCTTCTGAGTAGCTGGGATTACAGGTGCCCACCACCATGCCCGGCTAATTTTTGTACTTTTAGTAGAGACAGGGTTTCACCATGTTGGCTGGTCTTGAACTCCTGACATCAGGTGATCTGCCTCCTTCGACCTTCCAAAGTGCTGGGATTATGGGTGTGAGCTACTGTGCCCAGCCTATAAGCACTATTGTGAATTGGTGTTTAAAAGGGAGATATAGCTAGTGAGTCTGTTGGTGAATGATAATACTAGCATATCCCATTTGCAAGGGATACACTCTCAGTCCTCAAATGGAAACATTTCAAAATTCTCAGTGCTTTTTCTGATTGTCTTTAAGAAGAAACAAAATGCAGGTGCTTATAGCTTCATATGAAAATATCTTTTTCATCTTTCCCTTCCCACTCGCAACTTTCAATTGTGCAGGATGTCTCAATAGACCTCAACTGTGAAAAACAAGTGAAAGGAAAACTTACCACTTCTTAGTCCTAGTTAACCTCCAGCTACATTCACTATATTTAAGTGGAGTATAATGTGGGTAAGAGACCATAATTTATTTGAACAGACCAGGGCTTATGTTGCTTGTGTGTGTGTGTGTGTGTGTGTGTGTGTGAGAGAGAGAGAGAGAGAGAGGGGAGAGAGAGAGAGAGAGAGAGAGCGAGAAATAGAGAGGGAGGAAGTATGTGCACTGTTTTACATGCAGACACAAAGCACAGATTGTACCTGTATCCTTAGCTTCAACTAGTAAAGATTACAGAAGGCTCCACAATGCCTGGAGAGCACCTGGAAGCCCCCCAGGGCTTAAGTTCCCACTTGATTTGATTGTCTTCTACTCTGTTGGCAATTCATTATGAGCTGGAGTTTAGCAAAGCTACAGAACAGAGGCATCCAGGCTGGCCCCCATCATAGGGAGCTGCTTTTAAAGAGATCTTTAAGGAGAGGGAGAGAGCATGGGTGTGGAACAGAAGGAGCTATAGGACAGGTAGAAGCTGAAAATTGCTTCTTGTGTAAAAGAGAGCTTCCCCACCCAAGGCGTTCTAGACACTTGGATCCCCATGGCTCCCCATGATTCAAGTGAGCATGGCACTCTTTATTTTGCCAGGTATTTTCTTATCTGTTACCTTACTGGCCTTTGCAATGTCTTTGAAATAAACACAAGTATTGTAGGTCTGAGGTCCTTTATTTGAAACATTTAGGGCTAGATACTTTTAGATTTCAGAACTTTTTAAAGTTTAGATAGGTGGTATAATGACAATTGTGTATGTAATGAAACACCCACAACAGGGTCTGAGACAATATCTTTTTTTTTTTTTGGATGGTGTCTTGCACTGTCGCCCGAGCTGGAGTGCGACGGCGTGATCTTGGCTCACTGCAACCTCCCCCTCCTGAGTTCAAGCAATTCTCCTGCCTCAGCCTCCCAAGGAGCTGGGATTACAGGCACCCACCACCACGCTGGCTAATTTTTTGCATTTTTTATAGAGATGGGGTTTCACTATGTTGGCCAGGCTGGTTTCGAACTCCTAACCCTGTAATCCACCTGCCTTGGCCTCCCAAAGTACTAGGATTATAGGCATGAGCCACCGTGCCTCGCTGACAGGACAATATCTTTTTATCAGACAGATATATCAGCAAGGAGATCTATGAATATTCATAATAATGTGATAAAGATTATAAACAGGCTCGTGTCAATTTGGTTAGGGTTGTTTTGCAGTCAAATGAATTACAAGAACTATTAGTCTTTCGGGGCTCTATGGATTTTACAGTTGAGGAGAAAAGATTGTGGCCTGAATTATTCCTATTTACAGATGAGAAAATAGAAGTCCAGTGGTGTTAAGTGACACGTTCTGTGTCATGTAGAACCCAAGTATCCTTTTTTCTCCAGTTTTAGATTATTGTAAAATAAGATAATGATGACTATTCCAAGATGATTAAATCCAATTCAAGCAATTATTTTAACGTGAGTGCGTGAAAACACTTTTTTTTTTTTTTTTTTGTAGACAGAGTCTCACCCTGTTGCCTAGGCTGGAGTGCAGTGGCACAATCTTGGCTCACTGCAACCTCCACCTCCCAGGTTCAAACGATTCTCTCGTGTCAGCTTCCCGAGTAGCTGGGACTACCGGTGCATGCCACCACACCTGGCTACTTTTTTTTTGTATTTTTAACAGAGACAGGGTTTCAGTGTGTTAGCCAGGATGGTCTCGATCTCCTGACCTTGTCATCCACCCGCCTTGGCCTCCCAAAGTGCTGGGATTACAGGCATGAGCCACCATGCCCGGCTGAAAACACTTCGTTTTGAGAATTTTGATCCCATGGCAAGAAATCTTTCTCTCTACCTCTGGCTCCTTTAAAGTCTATTATATCTTTTTCTGTGCTTCTTAAAACGGGATCTTGACTCTTTTAGATGTCCTCTTTGGTTCATATCAATACTTCTCCAAAACTCGTCTCAGTCCTACTCATGAACTTGGTTGAAGGGACCATTTACCTAAAAGAAGTGTTTATTATAATTGAGTGCTATATGAAGAGAGGTTCTCTTCATATCAAATAAGCAACAGGGATCTGTCTAATGCTTCCCTAGCTCAAGTACTAAGAGGAACAGTCTTCTGAAACAATGGAAAAAAATGCCACACCCAGGTGTACCTAGGTGTGACCAATATGAACTCTAACTTTTAAAGAACACTGCCTAAATCAAAACATGTAATGATCTTTAAAAGAAATTTGCTGGCACATCTTGGAGTGCCAATGTACACTATTCAATACTTGCCACCTGTTACTCAATGGTAGATTACAGCATTTGAGCCTGATACCTGAGCAAACTATGTGGTGATCAACATCTTTAACCTGACTTGGAAAAAGTCAGCATTGTAAAAGAAACAATGAGCTGAATGTTAGCCTGTCTAGGGGTCAGTTCCAGAACACTACCTACCTGTGTTATTTGACCATGACAGTGCTTCCAGACTTTTTTATTTTTATTTGTTATTTTTTGAGACAGAGTCTTGCTCTGTTGCCCAGGCTGGAGTGCAATAATAGTAGCACGATCTTGGCTCACTGCAACCTCCACCTCCTGGGTTCAAGCGATTCTCCTGTATCAGCCTCCTGAGTAGCTGGGATTACAGGCACCAGCCACCACACCTGGCTAATTTTTTATATTTTTAGTAGAGATGGGGTTTCACCAGGTTGGCCAGGCTGGTCTTGAACTCCTGACCTCAGGCGATCTGCCCGCAGATCACGGATTTCTGTAATCTGGGATTACAGAATCAGGGATTACAGGTATAAGCCACAGTGCCTGGCCAGATTTTAGTTTTGATAAATGTAGTTCCTTCTGAATAAGTATACGCATAATGGAATTCAGAAACAGACACACAAATAGATTGGCATACATTCATAAAAAAATTGAAGAGAACTCAAAAATTATTACCATTTTGAGATGAAGTCTTGCTCTGTTGCCCAGGCTGGAGTGCGGTGGTGCCATCTCGGCTTATCAACATCTCCACCTCTTGGGTTCAAGCCGTTTTCCTGCTGCAGCCTCCCGAGTAGCTGGGATTACAGGCATGTGCCACCACGCTCAGCTAATTTTTGTATTTTTAGTAGAGACGGGGTTTCACCACGTTGGCCAGACTGGTCTCGAACTCCTGACCTCAAGTGATCCACCCACCTCAGCCTCCCAAAGTGCTGGGATTACAGGCTTGAGCCACCACACCCAGCCAAAATAATTATTTTATTAAGAATGCTGTGTGATATTGTTTGGCTGTGTCCCCACCCAAATTTCATCTTGAGATCCACATGTTTTGGGAGGGACTTGGTGGGAGATAATTGAATCATGGGGGCAAGTCTTTCCATTGCTGTTCTAGTGATAGTGAATAAGTCTCATGAGATGTGATGGGTTTATAAAGAGGAGTTCTCCTGCATAAGTTCTCTCTCTTTGCCTTCTGCCATCCATGTAAAATGTGACTTGTTCCTTCTTGCCTTCCACCATGATTGTGAGGCCTCCCCAGCCACATGGAACTGTAAGTCCGTTAAAACCTTTTTCCTATATAAATCATCCAGTCTCTGGTATGTCTTTATCAGCAGTGTGAAAACAAACTAATACACTGTGTCATACTCTTTTCTTTTTTTCAGATGGAATTTTGCTTTTGTTGCCCAGGCTGGAGTGCAGTGGTGCCATCTCGGCTTACTGCAACCTCCGCCTGCTGGGTTCAAGAGATTCTCCTGCCTCAGCCTCCTGAGTAACTGGGATTACAGGTGTCTGCCACCACGCCCAGCTAATTTTTGTATTTTTGGTAGAGACGCGGTTTCACCATGTAGGCCAAGCTGGTCTCAAACGTCTGACCTCAGGTGATCCACTCTCGTTGTCCTCCCAAAGTGCTGGGATTATAGGCGTGAGCCACCATGCCTGGCCGACATACTCACTTAAAGCATGGCAACATAGAATTGCTGCATAATCACAAATATATAAAAATAAAGTGAATGTCACCAGGCATGGTGGCTGACGCCTGTAATCCCAGCATTTTGGGAGGTCGAGGAGGGCAGATCATTGAAGTCAGGAGTTTGAGACCAGCCTGTTCAACATGGTGAAAACCTGTCTCTACTGAAAATACAATAATTAGCTGGCCATGGTGGTGGGAGCCTATAATCCCAGCTACTTGGGAGGCTGAGGCAGAAGAATCGCTATTCCAGCCTGGGTGACAGAGCAAGACGCCATCCCCCCACCAAAAAAAAATTATATTTCTGTCGGGTACAGTGGCTCATGCCTGTAATCCCAGCACTTTGGAGGCCGAGGCGGGAGGATCATGATGTCAGCAGATAGAGACTATCCTGGCCAACATGGTGAAACCCTGTCTCTACCAAAAATACAAAAATTAGCTGGGTGTGGTAGCATGAGCATGTAGTCTCAGTTATTTGGGAGGCTGAGAGGCAGGAGAGTCTCTTGAACCTGGGAGGCAGAGATTGCAGTGAGCCAAGATCGTGTCACTGCATTCCAACCTGGGTGACAGAGTAAGACTCTGTCTCAAAATAAATAAATAAGTAAATAAGGTGATGTTTTATATTGTTGGGATAATACAAAATTTCTAATCTTCTTAAGTGAGAACTTTGTGGATCAGAGAGCTTACTGGGAAATGATTAAAAGGGATTTTTTTTTTTTTTTTTTTGAGATAGTCTCCCTCTGTTGCCCAGGCTGGAGTGCAGTGGTGAGATCTCAGCTCACTGCAACCTCCGCCTCCTGGGTTCAAGCAATTCTCCCACCTCTCAGCCTCCCAAGTAACTGGGATTACACATTACTTGGCTAATTTTTGTTCAGCCTTAACACTGTCTATTTAACCCAAATTATCCACAGTATTATCATTTCAACATGTAATCAATATAAGATTATTTACAAGATTACTTTCTTGGTGTGTTAAATCTTTTAAACTTCAGCATGCCTCAATTAAGACTAGCTACATTAGGCCAGGCACAGTGGCTCATGCCTGTAATCCCAGCATTTTGGGAGGCTGAGGTGGGTAGATCACAAGGTCAGGAGTTCAAGACCAGCCCTGGCCAACATAGTGAAACCCCGTTTCTATAAAAAAAATAAAAATAAAAAAAAGACTAGCTACATTTCACATCATTTCCCTCCCTAGTACCCTCTAATGGTGGGTCTGCAATTTTGTATATTAAAAAAATCCAATTTCCTTAGCATTTATTCATTCAATATATTTTTGATGCCCACTCTGTGCCAGGCATCTGGGATGTTCCCAGTGACAAGACACATCCTGCACTTAAGTTTTCACTCTAATGAGAATATAAATTCCTCAGGAGCCTGGTAGACAAGACGTTTCCCTTTACATGAACCTGAGCCCACCTTTCTCCCACCTTGTGGTTTCCCAATCAGATAATAATTATAAGCATTTATTGAGTGTTTCTTTCATGTAGATGCTATACTTGATGTTCTCATTTAATATTTATTGCAATTCCCTTGAGGAGGATACCACTATTATCCCCAAAACATCTTCTAAAAGGAGGCTTTTGCCTGGGCTTGGTGGCTCACGCCTGTAATCCCAGCACTTTGGGATGCTGAGGCAGGCGGATCACTTATTAGGAGTTGGAGACCTGCCTGGCCAACATAATGAAATCCCGTCCCCATTAAAAATGCAAATTAGCCCAGCGTGGTGGCGCATGCCTGTAATCCCAGCTATTTGGGAGGCTGAGGCACAAGAATTGCTTGAACCTGGGTGGCAAAGGTTTCAGTGAGCCGAGAACTCACCACTGCACTCCAGGCTGGGTGACAGAGCGAGACTCTGACTCAAAACAAAAAAAGGTGGGGGCTAGCAAGATGAGGTAACTTACCTAAAGACACAACTAGCACAAGGAGAATCGGCTGCGGTAGTTTGCTCCCAGAGCAGGCAGGCTTCACCATTGAGCACCCCTGATTCAGATCAATGTTGCAGATCTTGCTGTGGCTGTTACCGCTATCTGTAATGAGTCTCACTCTGTCTCCCAGGCTGGAATGCAGTGGCGTGATTTGGGTCACTTCTACCTCTTCCTCCCGGGTTCAAGAGATTATCCTGTCTCAGCCTCCCGAATAGTTGGGACTACAGCTGCCTGGCAAATTTTTGTATTTTTAGTAAAGATGGGGTTTCACCATGTTGTTCAGGCTGGTCTCAAACTCCTGAACTCAACTGATCTGTCCATCTCAGCTTCCCAAAGTGTTGGGATTACAGGTGTGAGCCACTGTAACCAGCTGGAAAAACCATTTTTTCTCTCTACTCTCACACACCAAGCAATCTTCAGTGGACACCAACTGAATATCCTATAATTAACTTCAATTCTGATACCATCTACTTGGAGACAATGTCACATCCCATTAGTTGAGGGCTTAGCCCCACAAGATTACCCCTACTCCAAATGCCAATCATAAGTAGTAGGTTATTTTCTGTACTTCTGACTGACCAGCCACAAACCAGAGTTCTCATCAATAATTTGTTGAGATGCCTCACATAACTCAGAAAAACACATTTACTGTTTTACTAGAAAGAATATTACAAAAGAGGTTGGGTGCGATGGCTCACACCTGTAATCTCAGCACTTTGGGAGGCTAAGGCAGGTGGATCATATGAGGTCAGGAGTTCGAGACCAGCCTGGCCAACGTGGTGAAACCCCATCTCTATTAAAAATACAAAAATTAGCCAGGTGTGGTGGCAGGCACCTGTAATCCTAGGTACTTGGGAGGCTGAGGCATGAGAATCACTTGAACCCAGTAGGTGGAGGTTGCAGTGAGCCGAGATTGAGCCATTGCACTCTAGCCTGGGTGACAAGAGTGAAACTCCATCTCAAAAAAAAAAAAAAAAAGAATATTACAAAAGATAGAGATGAACATCCAGATGAGGTGATGGAAAAGGCAAGTTATGGGGGCACGTGGAGCTCCCCTCTCCAGCCACCTCCACATGTTCAGCAACCAGGAAGTTCATCAAAT